>JAJLRB010001298.1:0-19201 GCA_020976825.1 Odocoileus hemionus | reverse complement strand
GTGTCCCTCGTAACTCGACAGGAGTCCTGACGTCGCTGGACAAACACGAGTGTTGAAGGGCCATCCCGCGTAAATCGAGAATATACCCCATGTCCCCGCCGTAACAACTCAAGAAAAACCATGAGACTTCCCCATCAAAGCGAGATGAGGCCCGATTCCCCTGCACTGCATGCAGAGCAATCCCGTGATCCCCATGAAACATGTAAGGAGCCTCGACTTGCTTGATGGATCTCGAGACAGTCCGCAAGAACACTGTCACAAGTATAGAGGGACCCTGAGGTCACACCAGCATTCCGAAGGAGTTCCATGTACCCCAAATCAACTCGAGATGAGGCCCGATTCCCTGCCTTGACTCCAGATCATCCCCGATTCCCCATCAAACACGACCAGTGGCCTTGACTTCCTTTAGGCAACTCCACTGGTTCCCCTGAGAACAACGTGCCAAGTCTAGAGGAATACCAAGTTCAGCAGAGCAACTGAAGGAATGCTCCGTGGACCCAAATTGCCTGGAGATGAGAGCTGATTGCCTGGTTTAGACTCAACTCGTATGCAAATTTCCACAAGCCCTCAAGAGAAGGCTTCTCTCAGCAGTAGGTGTGAGGGAGGGACCCTGAGTTTGCTGCCTCAAGTGGAATATACACCGAGAAGCCCTGAATCGAAAGGAGGCCGGGTTTCCTTGCAGTGGATTGAATACAGGCTCCTCTTTCATCTCACAAGGTGAAGGGATGTCTGAATACCCTGTGGAGTCCCTAGAGAAAGCCCTAGTCCCCGACTCCTTTCGACGGAATGCCTCACATGCCTTTGACACCTCGAGCGGCACGCAGAGTTCACTGCTTCAAAATGTGACGATGCCTGACTCCTCTTGAACATTGACAGGAATCCCAATATCCCTGTGGCTACTGGAAAGGGACCCTGGGTCTCCCGCCTCACCTCGAGAAGCATCCCTTTGCCCTGCCAAGCCTCGAAGAGATTCCTGAGGTGTCCCTCGTTAACACGACAGGAGTCCTGAGGTCGCTGGACAAACACGAGTGTTGAAGGGCCATCCCCGCCAGTAACTCGAGACCATGAGACTTCCCATTTAAAGCGACCCCGATGTACCGCACCATAACTCCGAGAAAAAAGCCTCGATGATGGACTTTCCCATCTAACAAGAACAAAAGCGAGATGAGGCCCGATTACCTCTGCACTGCATGCAGAGCAATCCCGTGATCCCCATGAAACATGTAAGGAGCCTCGACTTGCTTGATGGATCTCGAGACAGTCCGCAAGAACACTGTCACAAGTAGAGAGGGACCCTGAGGTCACACCAGCATCGCGAAGGAGCTCCATGTACCCCAAATCAAACTCGAGATGACGCCCGATTCCCCTGCCTTGACTCCAGATCCATCCCCCATTCCCATCAAACACGACCAGTGGCTTGACTTCCTTTAGGCAACTCCAGAGGTTCCCTGAGAAAAACGTGCAAAATCTAGAGGAATACCAAGTTCAGCTGAGCAACTCGAGGAATGCTCCGTGGACCCCAAATTGCCTGGAGATGAGAGCTGATTGCCTGGCTTAGACTCAAGACGTATGCCAGTTTTCCACAAGCCCTCAAGAGAAGGCTTCTCTCAGCAGTAGGTGTGAGGGAGGGACCCTGATTTGCTGCGTCAAGTGGAAATATACACCGAGAAGCCCTGACTCGAAAGGAGGCCGGGTTTCATTTCAGTGCCTTGAATACTGGCTCCTCTTTCATCTCACAATGGTGAAGGGATGTCTGAATCCCCTGTGGAGTCCCTAGAGAAGCCCTAGGTCCTGACTCCTTTCGACGGAATGCCTCACATGCCTTTGACACCTCGAGCGGCACACAGAATTCACTGCTTCAAAGGTGACGATGCCTGACTCCTCTTGAAAATTGACAGGAATAAATATCCCTGTGGCTACTGGAAAGGGACCTTTGGTCTCCCGCCTCACCTCGAGAAGCGTCCCTTTGGCCCTGCCAAGCCTCGAAGAGATTCCTGAGGTGTCCCTCGTAACTCGACAGGAGTCCTGACGTCGCTGGACAAACACGAAGTGTTGAAGGGCCATCCCCGCCGTAACTCGAGAATATAACCCATGTCCCCGCAGTAACTCGAGAAAAACCATGAGACTTCCCCCTTAAAGCGAGATGAGGCCCGATTCCCCTGCACTGCATGCAGAGCAATCCCGTGATCCCCATGAAACATGTAAGGAGCCTCGACTTGCTTGATGGATCTCGAGACAGTCCGCAGAAACACTGTCACAAGTACAGAGGGACCCTGAGGTCACACCAGCATCGCGAAGGAGTTCCATGTACCCCAAATCAACTCGAGATGAGGCCCGATTCCCCTGCCTTGACTCCAGATCCATCCCCCTTTCCCCATCAAACACGACCAGTGGCTTGACTTCCTTTAGGCAACTCCAGAGGTTCCCCGAGAACAACGTGCCAAGTCTAGAGGAATACCAAGTTCAGCAGAGCAACTCGAGGAATGTTCCGTGGACCCCAAATTGCCTGGAGATGAGAGCTGATTCCTGGTTTAGACTCAAGACGTATGCCAATTTTCCACAAGCCCCTCAAGAGAAGGCTTCTCTCAGCAGTAGGTGTGAGGGAGGGACCCTGAATTTGCTGCCTCAAGTGGAATATACACCGAGAAGCCCTGACTCGAAAGGAGGCCGGGTTTCCTTGCAGTGGCTTGAATACAGGCTCCTCTTTCATCTCACAAGGTGAAGGGATGTCTGAATCCCCTGTGGAGTCCTAGAGAAAGCCCTAGGTCCCCGACTCCTTTCGACGGAATGCCTCACATGCCTTTGACACCTCGAGCGGCACGCAGAATTCACTGCTTCAAAAGGTGACGAGCCTGACTCCTCTTGAACATTGACAGGAATCCAATATCCCTGTGGCTACTGGAAAGGGACCTGGGTCTCCCGCCTCACCTCGAGAAGCGTCCCTTTGCCCTGCCAAGCCTCGAAGAGATTCCTGAGGTGTCCCTCGTAACTCGACAGGAGTCCTGAGGTCGCTGGACAAACACGAGTGTTGAAGGGCCATCCCCGCTGTAACTCGAGAATATACCCCAGGTCCCGCCGTAACTCGAGAAAAACCATGACACTCCCCCCTCAAAGCGAGATGAGGCCCGATTCCCCTGCACTGCATGCAGAGCAATCCCGTGATCCCCATGAAACATGTAAGGAGCCTCGACTTGCTTGATGGATCTCGAGACAGTCCGCAAGAACACTGTCACAAGTATAGAGGGACCCTGAGGTCACACCAGCATCGCAAAGGAGCTCCATGTACCCCAAATCAACTCGAGATGAGCCCCAATTCCCCTGCCTTGACTCCAGATCCATACCCTTTCCCCATCAAACACGACCAGTGGCTTGACTTCCTTTAGGCAACTCCAGAGGTTCCCTGAGAACAACGTGCCAAAGTCTAGAGGAATACCAAGTTCAGCAGAGCAACACGAGGAATGCTCCGTGGAACCCAAATTGCCTGGAGATGATAGCTGATTGCCTGGTTTAGACTCAAGACGTATGCCAATTTTCCACAAGCCCTCAAGGAGGCTTCTCTCAGCAGTAGGTGTGAGGGAGGGACCCTGATTTGCTGCCTCAAGTGGAATATACACCGAGAAGCCCTGACTGATCGAAAGGAGGCCGGGTTTCTTGCAGTGGCTTGAATACAGGCTCCTCTTTCATCTCACAAGGTGAAGGGATGTCTGAATCCCCTGTGGAGTCCCTAGAGAAAGCCCTAGGTCCCCGACTCCTTTCGACGGAATGCCTCACATGCCTTTGACACCTCGAGCGGCACGCAGAGTTCACTGCTTCAAAATGTGACGATGCCTGACTCCTCTTGAACATTGACAGGAATCCCAATATCCCTGTGGCTACTGGAAAGGGACCCTGGGTCTCCCGCCTCACCTCGAGAAGCGTCCCTTTGGCCCTGCCAAGCCTCGAAGAGATTTCTGAGGTGTCCCTCGTAACTCGACAGGAGTCCTGACGTCGCTGGACAAACACGAGTGTTGAAGGGCCATCCCCGCCGTAACTCGAGAATATACCCCAGGTCCCCGCCTTAACTCGAGAAAAACAATGACACTTCCCCATCTAAGCGAGATGAGGCCCGATTCCCCTGCACTGCATGCAGAGCAATCCCGTGATCCCCATGAAACATGTAAGGAACCTCGACTTGCTTGATGGATCTCGAGACAGTCCGCAAGAACACTGTCACAAGTAGAGAGGGACCCTGAGGTCACACCAGCATCGCGAAGGAGCTCCATGTACCCCAAATCAACTCGAGATGAGGCCCGATTCCCCTGCCTTGACTCCAGAGCCATCCCCCGTTCCCCATCAAACACGACCAGTGGCTTGACTTCCTTTAGGCAACTCCAGAGGTTCCCCGAGAACAACGTGCCAAGTCTAGAGGAATACCAAGTTCAGCAAGTGAGCAACTCGAGGAATGCTTCGTGAACCCCAAATTGCCTGGAGATGAGAGCTGATTGCCTGGTTTAGACTCAAGATGTATGCCAATTTTCCACAAGCCCCTCAAGAGAAGGCTTCTCTCAGCAGTAGGTGTGAGGGAGGGACCCTGAGTTTGCTGCCTCAAGGGAATATACACCGAGAAGCCCTGACTCGAAAGGAGGCCGGTTTCATTGCAGTGGCTTGAATACAGGCTCCTCTTTCATCTCACAAGGTGAAGGGATGTCTGAATCCCCTGTGGAGTCCCTAGAGAAAGCCCTAGGTCCCCGACTCCTTTCGACGGAATGCCTCACATGCCTTTGACACCTCGAGCGGCACGCAGAGTTCACTGCTTCAAAATGTGACGATGCCTGACTCCTCTTGAACATTGACAGGAATCCCAATATCCCTGTGGCTACTGGAAAGGGACCCTGGGTCTCCCGCCTCACCTCGAGAGAAGCGTCCCTTTGGCCCTGCCAAGCCTCGAAGAGATTCCTGAGGTGTCCCTCGTATCTCGACAGGAGTCCTGACGTCGCTGGACAAACACCAGTGTTGAAGGGCCATCCCGCCGTACCTCGAGAATATAACCCAGGTCCCCGCCGAAACTCGAGAAAAACATGAGACTTCCCCTCAAAGCGAGATGAGGCCCGATTCCCCTGCACTGCATGCAGAGCAATCCCGTGATCCCCATGAAACATGTAAGGAGCCTCGACTTGCTTGATGGATCTCGAGACAGTCCGCAAGAACACTGTCACAAGTAGAGAGGGACCCTGAGGTCACACCAGCATCGCGAAGGAGCTCCATGTACCCCAAATCAACTCGAGATGAGGCCCGACTCCCCTGCCTTGACTCCAGATCCATACCCCGTTCCCATCAAACACGACCAGTGGCTTGACTTCCTTTAGGCACCTCCAGAGGTTCCCTGAGAACAACGTGCAAATCTAGAGGAATACCAAGTTCAGTGAGCAACTCGAGGAATGCTCCGTGGAACCCAAATTGCCTGGAGATGAGAGCTGATTGCCTGGTTTAGACTCAACTCGTATGCAAATTTCCACAAGCCCCTCAAGAGAAGGCTTCTCTCAGCAGTAGGTGTGAGGGAGGGACCCTGAGTTTGCTGCCTCAAGGGGAATATACACCGAGAAGCCCTGAATCGAAAGGAGGCCGGTTTCCTTGCAGTGGCTTGAATACTGGCTCCTCTTTCATCTCACAAGGTGAAGGGATGTCTGAATCCCCTGTGGAGTCCCTAGAGTAAGCCCTAGGTCCCTGACTCCTTTCGACGGAATGCCTCACATGCCTTTGACACCTCGAGTGGCACGCAGAGTTCACTGCTTCAAAAGGTGACGATGCCTGACTCCTCTTGAAAATTGACAGGAATCCCAATATCCCTGTGGCTACTGAAAGGGACCCTGGGTCTCCCGCCTCACCTCGAGAAGCGTCCCTTTGGCCCTGCCAAGCCTCGAAGAGATTCCTGAGGTGTCCCTCGTAACTCGACAGGAGTCCTGACGTCGCTGGACAAAACACGAGTTTTGAAGGCCATCCACGCCGTACCTCGAGAATATAATACCCCAGGTCCCACCGTAACTCGAGAAAAACCATGAGACTTTCCCCTAAAAGCGAGATGAGGCCCGATTCCACTGCACTGCATGCAGAGCAATCCCGTGATCCCCATGAAACATGTAAGGAGCCTCGACTTGCTTGATGGATCTCGAGAGAGTCCGCAAGAACACTGTCACAAGTAGAGAGGGACCCTGAGGTCACACCAGCATCGCGAAGGAGCTCCATGTACCCCAATCAACTCGAGATGAAGCCCATTCCCCTGCCTTGACTCCAGATCCATTACCCCATTCCCCATCAAACACGACCAGTGGCTTGACTTCCTTTAGGCAACTCCAGAGGTTCCCTGAGAACAACGTGCCAAATCTAGAGTAATACCAAGTTCAGCTGAGCAACTCGAGGAATGCTCCGTGGACCCCAAATTGCCTGGAGATGAGAGCTGATTGCCTGGCTTAGACTCAAGACGTATGCCAATTTTCCACAAGCCCCTCAAGAGAAGGCTTCTCTCAGCAGTAGGTGTGAGGGAGGGACCCTGAGTTTGCTGCCTCAAGTGAATATACACCGAGAAGCCCTGACTCGAAAGGAGGCCGGGTTTCATTTCAGTGCTTGAATACTGGCTCCACTTTCATCTCACAAGGTGAAGGGATGTCTGAATCCCCTGTGGAAGTCCCTAGAGTAAGCCCTAGGTCCCTGATTTTCGATGGAATGCCTCACATGCATTTGACACCTCGAGCGGCACGCAGAGTTCATTGCTTCAAAAGGTGACGATGCCTGACTCCTCTTGAAAATTGACAGGAATACCAATATCCCTGTGGCTACTGGAAAGGGACCTTGGGTCTCCCGCCATCACCTCGAGAAGCGTCCCTTTGGCCCTGCCAAGCCTCGAAGAGATTCCTGAGGTGTCCCTCGTAACTCGACAGGAGTCTTGACGTCGCTGGATAAAAAACGTGTGTTGAAGGGCCATCCCCGCCGTAACTCGAGAATATAGCCCAGGTCCATGCGTAACTCGAGAAAAACCATGAGGCTTCCCCTTAAAGCGAGATGAGGCCCGATTCCCCTGCACTGCATGCAGAGCAATCCCGTGATCCCCATGAAACATGTAAGGAGCCTCGACTTGCTTGATGATCTCGAGACAGTCCGCAAGAACACTGTCACAAGTAGAGAGGGACCCTGAGGTCACACCAGCATCCGAAGGAGTTTCCATGTACCCCAAATCAAACTCGAGATGAGGCCCGATTCCCTCCCTTGACTCCAGAGCCATCCCCCGTTCCCCATCAAACACGACCAGTGGCTTGACTTCCTTTAGTCAACTCCAGAGGTTCCCCGAGAACAACGTGCCAATCTAGAGGAATACCAAGTTCAGCAGAGCAACTCGAGGAATGCTCCGTGGACCCCAAATTGCCTGGAGATGAGAGCTGATTGCCTGGCTTAGACTCAAGACGTATGCCAATTTTCCACAAGCCCCTCAAGAGAAGGCTTCTCTCAGCAGTAAATGTGAGGGAGGGACCCTGAATTTGCTGCCTCAAGTGGAATATACACCGAGAAGCCCTGACTCGAAAGGAGGCCGGGTTTCATTGCAGTGGCTTGAATACAGGCTCCTCTTTCATCTCACAAGGTGACGGGATGTCTGAATCCCCTGTGGAGTCCCTAGAGAAAGCCCTAGGTCCCCGATCCTTTCGACGGAATGCCTCACATGCCTTTGACACCTCGAGCGGCACGCAGAGTTCACTGCTTCAAAATGTGACGATGCCTGACTCCTCTTGAACATTGACAGGAATCCAATATCCCTGTGGCTACTGGAAAGGGACTCTGGGTCTCCCGCCTCACCTCGAGAAGCATCCCTTTGCCCCTGCCAAGCCTCGAAGAGATTCCTGAGGTGTCCCTCGTAACTCGACAGGAGTCCTGAGGTCGCTGGACAAAAGAACAAGTGTTGAAGGGCCATCCCCGCCATAACTCGAGAATATATACCCAGGTCCTTGCCTTAACTCGAGAAAAACCATGAGACTTCCCCCCTCAAAGCG
This sequence comes from Odocoileus hemionus, assembly GCA_020976825.1. Taxonomy (NCBI): domain Eukaryota; kingdom Metazoa; phylum Chordata; class Mammalia; order Artiodactyla; family Cervidae; genus Odocoileus; species Odocoileus hemionus. The sequence continues at coordinate 11,186 of JAJLRB010001298.1, read as the reverse complement.
AGATGAGGCCCGATTCCCCTGCATTGCATGCAGAGCAATCCGTGATCACCATGAAACATGTAAGGAGCCTCGACTTGCTTGATGGATCTCCAGACAATCCGCAAGAACACTGTCACAAGTAGAGAGGGACCCTGAGGTCACACCAGCATCGCAAAGGAGCTCCATGTACCCCCAATCAACTCGAGATGAGGCCCCATTCCCCTCCCTTTTTCCAGAGCCATCCCCCTTTCCCATCAAACACGACCAGTGGCTTGACTTCCTTTAGGCAACTCCAGAGGTTCCCAGAGAAAAACGTGCCAAGTCTAGAGGAATACCAAGTTCAGCAGAGCAACTCGAGGAATGCTCCCTGGGCCCCAAATTGCCTGGAGATGAGAGCTGATTGCCTGGCTTTGAACTCAAGACGTATGCCAATTTTCCACAAGCCCCTCAAGAGAAGGCTTCTCTCAGCAGTAAATGTGAGGGAGGACCCTGAATTTGCTGCCTCAAGTGGAATATACACCGTGAAGCCCTGACTCGAAAGGAGGCCGGGTTTCATTGCAGTGGCTTGAATACTGGCTCCTCTTTCATCTCACAAGGTGACGGGATGTCTGAATCCCCTGTGGAGTCCCTAGAGAATGCCCTAGGTCCCCGATTTTCGACGGAATGCCTCACATGCCTTTGACACCTCGAGCGGCACGCAGAGTTCACTGCTTCAAAATGTGACGATGCCTGACTCCTCTTGAACATTGACAGGAATCCCAATATCCCTGTGGCTACTGGAAAGGGACCTCTGGGTCTCCCGCCTCACCTCGAGAAGCATCCCTTTGCCCTGCCAAGCCTCGAAGAGATTCCTGAGGTGTCCCTCGTAACTCGACAGGAGTCCTGAGGTCGCTGGACAAAACCAGTGTTGAAGGGCCATCCCCGCCGTAACTCGAGAATATAACCCAGGTCCCCGCCTTAACTCGAGAAAAACCATGAGACTTCCCCCTTAAAGCGAGATGAGGCCCGATTCCCCTGCACTGCATGCAGAGCAATCCCGTGATCCCCATGAAACATGTAAGGAGCCTCGACTTGCTTGATGGATCTCGAGACAATCCGCAAGAACACTGTCACAAGTACAGAGGGACCCTGAGGTCACACCAGCATCGCGAAGGAGCTCCATGTACCCCCAATCAACTCGAGATGAACTCCCATTCCCCTCCCTTTCTCCAGATCCATAATCCTTTCCCCATCAAACACGACCAGTGGCTTGACTTCCTTTAGGCAACTCCAGAGGTTCCTTGAAAACAACGTGCCAAAGTCTAGAGGAATACCAAGTTCAGCAGAGCAACTCGAGGAATGCTCCATGGACCCCAAATTGCCTGGATATGAGAGCTGATTGCCTGGTTTAGACTCAAGACGTATGCCAATTTTCCACAAGCCCTCAAGAGGAGGCTTCTCTCAGCAGTAGGTGTGAGGGAGGGACCCTGAGTTTGCTGCCTCAAGTGGAATATACACCGAGAAGCCCTGACTCGAAAGGAGGCCGGGTTTCATTCCAGTGGCTTGAATACAGGGTCCTCTTTCATCTCACAAGGTGAAGGGATGTCTGAATCCCCTGTGGAGTCCCTAGAGAAAGCCCTAGGTCCCCGATTCCTTTCGACAGAATGCCTCACATGCCTTTGACACCTCGAGCGGCACACAGAGTTCATTGCTTCAAAATGTGAGGATGCCTGACTCCTCTTGAAAATTGACAGGAATCCCAATATCCCTGTGGCTACTGGAAAGGGACCCTGGGTCTCCCGCCTATCATCGAGAAGCGTCCCTTTGGCCCTGCCAAGCCTCGAAGAGATTCCTGAGGTGTCCCTCGTAACTCGACAGGAGTCCTGACGTCGCTGGAAAAACAAGTTTTGAAGGGCCATCCCCCGCCTTAACTCGAGAATATAGCCCAGGTCCCCGCCGAAACTCGAGAAAAACCATGAGATTCCCCCTCAAAGCGAGATGAGCCCGATTCCCCTGCACTGCATGCAGAGCAATCCCGTGATCCCCATGAAACATGTAAGGAGCCTCGACTTACTTGATGGATCTCGAGACAGTCCGCAAGAACACTGTCACAAGTAGAGAGGGACCCTGAGGTCACACCAGCACCGCGAAGGAGCTCCATGTACCCCAAATCAACTCGAGATGAGGCCCGATTCCCCTGCCTTGACTCCAGAGCCATCTCCCGTTCCCCATCAAACACGACCAGTGGCTTGACTTCCTTTAGGCAACTCCAGAGGTTCCTTGAGAACAACGTGCCAAGTCTAGAGGAATACCAAGTTCAGCAGAGCAACTCGAGGAATGCTCCGTGGACCCCAAATTGCCTGGAGATGAGAGCTGATTGCCTGGCTTAGACTCAAGACGTATGCCAATTTTCCACAAGCCCCTCAAGAGAAGGCTTCTCTCAGCAGTAAATGTGAGGGAGGGACCCTGAATTTGCTGCCTCAAGTGGAATATACACCGAGAAGCCCTGACTCGAAAGGAGGCCGGGTTTCATTGCAGTGGCTTGAATACAGGCTCCTCTTTCATCTCACAAGGTGAAGGGATGTCTGAATCCCCTGTGGAGTCCCTAGAGAAAGCCCTAGGTCCCCGATCCTTTCGACGGAATGCCTCACATGCCTTTGACACCTCGAGCGGCACGCAGAGTTCACTGCTTCAAAATGTGACGATGCCTGACTCCTCTTGAACATTGACAGGAATCCCAATATCCCTGTGGCTACTGGAAAGGGACTCTGGGTCTCCCGCCTCACCTCGAGAAGCGTCCCTTTGGCCCTGCCAAGCCTCGAAGAGATTCCTGAGGTGTCCCTCGTAACTCGACAGGAGTCCTGACGTCGCTGGACAAACACGAGTGTTGAAGGGCCATCCCCGCCGTAACTCGAGAATATAGCCCAGGTCCCTTGCCTTAACTCGAGAAAAACCATGAGACTTCCCCTCCAAAGCGAGATGAGGCCCGATTCCCCTGCACTGCATGCAGAGCAATCCCGTGATCCCCATGAAACATGTAAGGAGCCTCGACTTACTTGATGATCTCGAGACAATCCGCAAGAACACTGTCACAAGTACAGAGGGACCCTGAGGTCATACCAGCATCGCGAAGGAGCTCCATGTACCCCCAATCAACTCGAGATGAAGCCCCATTCCCCTCCCTTGACTCCAGATCCATCCCCCTTTCCCCATCAAACACGACCAGTGGCTTGACTTCCTTTAGGCAACTCCAGAGGTTCCCGAGAAAACAACGTGCCAAGTCTAGAGAATTACCAAGTTCAGCAGAGCAACTCGAGGAATGCTCCCGTGGGACCCCAAATTGCCTGGAGATGAGAGCTGATTGCCTGGTTTTAGACTCAAGACGTATGCCAGTTTTCCACAAGCCCCTCAAGAGAAGGCTTCTCTCAGCAGTAGGTGTGAGGAGGGACCCTGATTTTTGCTGCCTCAAGTGGAATATACACCGAGAAGCCCTGACTCGAAAGGAGGCCGGGTTTCATTGCAGTGGCTTGAATACAGGGTCCTCTTTCATCTCACAAGGTGAAGGGATGTCTGAATCCCCTGTGGAGTCCCTAGAGAATGCCCTAGGTCCCCGATCCTTTCGACGGAATGCCTCACATGCCTTTGACACCTCGAGCGGCACGCAGAGTTCATTGCTTCAAAAGGTGACGATGCCTGACTCCTCTTGAACATTGACAGGAATACCAATATCCCTGTGGCTACTGGAAAGGGACCTCTGGTCTCCCGCCTCACCTCGAGAAGCGTCCCTTTGGCCCTGCCAAGCCTCGAAGAGATTCCTGAGGTGTCCCTCATAACTCGACAGGAGTCCTGACGTCGCTGGACAAACACGTGTGTTGAAGGGCCATCCCCGCCGTAACTCGAGAATATATCCCAGGTCGTTGCCAGTAACTCGAGAAAAACCATGAGACTTCCCCCTAAAGCGAGATGAGGCCCGATTCCTCTGCACTGCATGCAGAGCAATCCTGTGATCCCCATGAAACATGTAAGGAGCCTCGACTTGCTTGATGGATCTCAAGACAGTTCGCAAGAACACTGTCACAAGTACAGAGGGACCCTGAGGTCACACCAGCATCCCGAAGGAGTTCCATGTACCCCAAATCAACTCGAGATGAGGCCCGATTCCCCTACCTTGACTCCAGAGCCATCCCTTTCCCCATCAAACTCGACCAGTGGCTTGACTTCCTTTAGGCAACTCCAGAGGTTCCCCGAGAACAACGTGCCAAGTCTAGAGGAATACCAAGTTCAGCAGAGCAACTCGAGGAATGCTCCGTGGACCCCAAATTGCCTGGAGATGAGAGCTGATTGCCTGGCTTAGACTCAAGACGTATGCCAACTTTCCACAAGCCCCTCAAGAGGAGGCTTCTCTCAGCAGTAGTTGTGAGGGAGGGACCCTGTGTTTGCTGCCTCAAGTGGAATATACACCGAGAAGCCCTGACTCGAAAGGAGGCCGGGTTTCCTTGCAGTGGCTTGAATACAGGCTCATCTTTCATCTCACAAGTGAAGGATGTCTGAATCCCCTGTGGAGTCCCTAGAGAAAGCCCTAGGTCCCCGACTCCTTTCGAAGGAATGCCTCACATGCTTTTGACACCTCGAGTGGCACGCAGAGTTCACTGCTTCAAAAGGTAACGATGCCTGACTCCTCTTGAACATTGACAGGAATCCCAATATCCCTGTGGCTACTGGAAAGGGACCCTGGGTCTCCCGCCTCACCTCGAGAAGCCTCCCTTTGCCCTGCCAAGCCTCGAAGAGATTCCTGAGGTGTCCCACATAACTCGACAGGAGTCCTGACATCGCTGGACAAACACGAGTTTTGAAGGGCCATCCCCGCCGTAACTCGAGAATATACCCCAGGTCCCCACCGCAACTCGAGAAAACCATTAGACTTCCCCTCAGAGCGTGATGAGGCCGATTCCCTTGCACTGCATGCAGAGCAATCCCGTGTTCCCCATGAAACATGTAAGGAACCTCGACTTGCTTGATAGATCTCAAGACAATCCGCAAGAACACTGTCACAAGTATAGAGGGACCCTGAGGTCACACCAGCATCGCGAAGGAGCTCCATGTACCCGAAATCAACTCGAGATGAGGCCCGATTCCCCTGCCTTGACTCCAGAGCCATCCCACGTACCCCATCAAACACGACCAGTGGCTTGACTTCCTTTAGGCAACTCCAGAGGTTCCCTGAGAACAACGTGCCAAGCCTAGAGGAATACCAAGTTCAGCAGAGCAACTCGAGGAATGCTCCGTGGACCCCAAATTGCCTGGAGATGAGAGCTGATTGCCTGGCTTAGACTCAAGACGTATCCAACTTTCACAAGCCCCTCAAGAGGAGGCTTCTCTCAGCAGTAGTTGTGAGGGAGGACCCTGTGTTTGCTGCCTCAAGTGGAATATACACCGAGAAGCCCTGACTCGAAAGGAGGCCGGGTTTCCTTGCAGTGGCTTGAATACAGGCTCATCTTTCATCTCACAATGTGAAGGGATGTCTGAATCCCTGTGGAGTTTAGAGAAAGCCCTAGGTCGCAGACTCCTTTCGATGGAATGCCTCACATACCTTTGACACCTCGAGTGGCACGCAGAGTTCACTGCTTCAAAACGTAACGATGCCTGATTCATCTTGAACTTTGACAGGAATCCAAATATCCCTGTGGCTACTGGAAAGGGACCCTGGGTCTCCCGCCTCACGTCGAGAAGCGTCTCTTTGGCCCTGCCAAGCCTCGAAGAGATTCCTGAGGTGTCCCTCGTAACTCGACAGGAGTCCTGACGTCGCTGGACAAACACGAGTGTTGAAGGGCCATCCCCGCCGTAACTCGAGAATATACCCCAGGTCCCCGCCTCAACTCGAGAAAAACCATGAGACTTCCCCCTCAAAGCGAGATGAGGCCCGATTCCCTTTCACTGCATGCAGAGCAATCCCGTTATCCCCATGAAACATGTAAGGAACCTCGACTTGCTTGATGGATCTCGAGACAATCCGCAAGAACACTGTCACAAGTAGAGAGGGACCCTGAGGTCACACCATCATCGCAAAGAAAGTCCATGTACCCCAAATCAACTCGAGATAATGCCTGATTCCACTGCATTGACACCAGAGCCATCCCCCATTCCCCGTCAAACATGACCAGTGGCTTGACTTCCTTTAGGCAACTCCAGAGGTTCCCCGAGAACAACGTGCCAAGCGTAGAGGAATAACAAGTTCAGCAGAGCAACTCGAGGAATGCTCCGTGGACTCCAAATTGCCTGTCGATGAGAGCTGATTGCCTGGCTTAGACTCAAGATGTATGACAACATTCCACAAGCCCCTCAAGAGGAGGCTTCTCTCAGCAGTAGGTGTGAGGGAGGGACCCTGAGTTTGCTGCATCAAGTGGAATATACACCGAAAAGCCCTGACTCGAAAGAGGCAGGGTTTCCTTTCAGTGGCATGAATACAGGCACATCTTTCATCTCAAAAGGTGAAGGGATGTCTGATTCCCCTGTGGAGTCCCTAGAGAAAGCCCTAGGTCCCAGACTCCTTTCGATGGAATACCTCACATGCCTTTGACACTTCGAGTGACAAGCAGAATTCACTGCTTCAAAAGGTATAGATGCCTGATTCCTCTTGAACTTTGACAGGAATCACAATATCCCTGTGGCTACTGGAAAGGGACCCTGGGTCTCCAGCCTCACCTCGAGAAGCGTCCCTTTGGCCCTGCCAAGCTTCGAAGAGATGCCTGACGTGTCCCTCATAACTCGACAGGAGTCATGGCGTCGCTGGACAAACACGAGTGTTGAAGGGACATCCCCGCCGTAACTCGAGAATATACCCCAGGTCCCCGCTGCAACTCAAGAGTAACCATGAGACTTCCCCCTCAATGCGAGATAAGGCGCGATTCCCCTGCACTGCATGCAGAGCAATCCCGTGTTCCCCATGATACATGTAAGGAAACTCGACTTGCTTGATGGATCTCGAGACAATCCGAAAGAAGACTGTCACAAGTATAGAGGGACCTTGGGGTCACACCAGCATCGCGAAGGAGGTCCATGTAGCACAAATCAACTCGAGATGAGGCCCGATTCCCCTGCATTGACTCCAGAGCCATCCCCCGTTCCCCGTCAAACATGACCAGTGGCTTGACTTCCTTTAGGAAACTCCAGAGGTTCCCCGAGAACAACGTGCCAAGCGTAGAGGAATACCAAGTTCAGCAGAGCAACTCGAGGAATGCTCCGTGGACCCCAAATTGCCTGTCGATGAGAGCTGATTGCCTGGCTTAGACTCAAGACGTATGCCAATTTTCCACAAGCTCCTCAAGAGGAGGATTTTCTCAGTTGTAGGTGTGAGGGATGGACCCTGAGTTTGCTGCCTCAAGTGGAATATTCACCGAGAAGCCCTGAGTCGAAAGGAGACAGGGTTTCCTTTCAGTGGCATGAATACAGACACATCTTTCATCTCAAAAGGTGAAGGGATGTCTGAATCCCCTGTGGAGATCCTAGAGAAAGCCGTAGGTCCCAGACTCCTTTCGATGGAATGCCTCACATACCTTTCACACTTCGAGTAGCACGCAGAATTCACTGCTTCAAAAGGTATAGATGCCTGATTCCTCTTGAACTATGACAGGAATCACAATATCACTGTGGCTACTGGAAAGCGACCCTGGGTCTCCAGCCTCACCTCGAGAAGCGTCACTTTGGCCCTGCCAAGCCTCGAAGAGATGCCTGATGTGTCCCTCATAACTCGACAGGAGTCATGACGTCTCTGGACAAACACGAGTTTTGAAGGGCCATCACCGCTGTAACTCCAGAATATACCCCAGGTCCCCGCCGCAGCTCGAGAATAACCATGAGACTTCCCCCTGAAAGCGTGATAAGGCGCGATTCCCTTGCACTGCATGCAGAGCAATCCCGTGTTCCCCATGATACATGTAAGGAAACTCGACTTGCTTGATAGATCTCATGACAATCCGCAAGAACACTGTCACAAGTTGAGAGGGACCCTGAGGTCACATCATCATCGCAAGGAAGTCCATGTACCCCAAATCAACTTGAGATGAGGCCCGATTCGCCTGCATTGACTCCAGAACCATCGCCAATTCCCCGTCAAACATGTCCAGTGGCTTGACTTCCTTTAGGCAACTCCAGAGGTTCCCCGAGAACAACGTGTCAAGCCTAGAGGAATACAAAGTTCAGCAGAGCAACTCGAGGAATGCTACGTGGACCCCAAATTGCCTGTCGATGAGAGCTGATTGCCTGGCTTAGACTCAAGACGAATTCCTAATTTCAACAAACCCCTCAAGAGGAGGCTTCTCTCAGCATTAGGTGTGTGGGAGGGACCCTGAGTTTGTTGCCTCAAGTGGAATATACACCGAGAAGCCCTGACTCGAAAGGAGGCCGGATTTTCTTGCAGTGGCTTGAATACAGGCTCATCATTCATCTCACAAGGAGAAGGGATGTCTGAATCCCCTGTGGAGTCCCTAGAGAAAGCCCAAATTTCCCGCCTCATTTCGACAGAATGCCTCACATGATTTTGACACCTCGAGAGGCACGCGGAGTTCACTGCTTCCAAAAGTGACGATGCCTGACTTTTCTTGTACATTGAGAGGAATCCCAAAATTTCTGTGGCTACTGGAAAGGGACCCTGCGTCTCCCGACTCACTTCGCGAAGCGTCCCTTTTGCCTGCCAAGCCTTGCAGAGATTCCTGAGGTGTCCCTCATAACTAGACAGGAGTCCCAACGTCGCTGAACAAACACGCGTTTTGAAGTTCCCTCCCTGCCGTAACTCAAGAATATACACCAGGTACCCGCTGCAACTCGAGAAAAACCATGAGACTTTCCCCTCGAAGCGAGATGAGGCCTGATTCTCCTGCATTGCATGCAGAGCAATTCCGTGATCCCCATCAAGCATGTATGGAGCCTCGACTTGCTTTGCGGATCTCAAGAGAGACCCCAGGAACACTGTCACACGTCTAGAGGGACCCTGAGGTCACTGCTGCAAAGATAAGGAGCTCCATGCACCCCAAATCAACTCGAGATGAGGCCCGATTCTCCTGTATTGACTCCAGAGCAATCCCCCGTTCCCCATCAAACAGGACCTGTGGCTAGACTTCCTTTAGGCAACTCCAGAAGTTCCCAGAGAACAATGTGCCAAGCCTAGAGGAATACCAAGTTCAGCAGAACAACTCGAGGAATGCTACGTGGACCCAAATTGCCTGGAGATGAGAGCTGATTCCCTGGCCTAGACGCAAGATATATGCCAACCTTCCACAAGCCCCTCAAGAGGAGGCTTCTCTCAGCAATAGGTGTGAGGGAGGAACAGTGAGTTTGCTGCCTCAAGTGGAATATACACCGAGAAGCCCTGACTCGAAAGGAGGCAGGATTTCCTTGCAGATGGCTTGAATACAGGCTCATCTTTCATCTCACAAGGAGAAGGGATGTCTGAATCCCCTGTGGAGTCCCTAGAGAAAGCCCGATGTCCCCGCCTCATTTCGACGGAATACCTCACATGCTTTGACAACTCGAGAGGAAAACAGAGTTCACTGCTTCCAAAAGTGACAATGCCTGACTTCTCTTGTACATTGAGAGGAATCCCAATATTTCTGTGGCTACTGGAAAGGGATCCTGGGTCTTCGCCTCACCTCGAGAAGCGTCCCTTTTGCCCTGCCAAGTCTCGCAAAGATTCCTGAGGTGTCCCTCATAACTAGACAGGAGTCCCGACGACACTGAACAAACACGTGTTTTGAAGGGCCTTCCCCGCCGTAACTCAATAATATACCCCAGGGACCTGCTGCAAATCAAGAAAATCCATGAGACTTCCCCCTCAAAGCGAGATGATTCCCCATTCTTCTGCATTACATGCAGAACAATTCCGTGACACCCATCAAGCATGTATGAAGCATCAACTTGCTTGACGGATCTCGAGAGAGTCCCCAAGAACACTGTCACACGTCTAAAGGGACCCTGAGGTCACCCCAGCAACGCGAAAGAGATCCATGTACCCCAAATCAACTCGAGATGAGGTCCGATTCCGCTGTATTGACTCCAGAGCCATCCCCCGTTCCCCATCAAACACGACCAGTGGCCTGACTTCCTTTAGGCAACTCCAGAGATTCCCCGAGAACACAGTACCAAGTCTAGAGGAACAGCAAGTTCAGCACAGCAAGTCGAGGAGTGCTCCTTGTACCCCAAATCGTCTCGAGATGAGAGTTGATTCCCTGGCCTAGACGCAAGACGTATGCCAACCTTCCACAAGCCCCTCAAGAGGAGGCTTCTCTCAGCAACAGGTGTGAGGGAGGGACCCTGAGTTTGCTGCCTCAAGTGGAATATACACCGAGAAGACCTGACTCGAAAGGAGGCCGGATTTCCTTGCAGTGTCTTGAATACAGGCTCATCTTTCATCTCACAAGGAGAAGGGATGTCTGAATCAGCTATCGAGTCTGAGAGATAGCCCGAGACACCCGCCTCATTTTGACGGAATGCCTCACATGCTTTTGACACCTCGAGAGGCACGCGGAGTTCACTGCTTCCAAAAGTGATGATGCCTGACTCTTCTTGAACATTGAGAGGAATCGCAATATTACTGTGGCTACTGGAAAGGGACCCTGGGTCTCCCGCCTCACCTCGAGAAGCGTCCCTTTTGCCCTGCCAAGTCTCGCAGAGATACCTGAGGTGTCCCTCGTAACTAGACTGGAGTCCCGACGTCGCTGAACAAACACGTGTTTTGAAGTGCCATCCCCACCGTAACTCGAGAATATACCCCAGGTTCCCGCCTCAACTCGAGAAAAACCATGAGACTTCCCCCTCGAAATGAGATGAGTCCCCATTCACCTGCATTGCTTGCAGAGCAATTCCGTGATCCCCATAAAGCATGTAAGGAGCCTTGACTTGCTTGACGGATTTCGAGAGAGTCCCCAAGAAGACTGTCACACGTCTAGAGAGACCCTAAGGTCACCCCAGCAACGTGAAGGACCTCCATGTACACCCAATCAAATCAAGATGAGGCCCGATTCTCCTGTATTGACTCCAGAGCCATCCCCCGTTCCCCATCAAACACGGCCATTGGCCTGACTTCCTTTACGCAACTCCAGAGATTCCCCGAGGACACCGTCCCAAGTCTAGAGGAACACCAAGTTCAGCAGAGCGACACGAGGAATGCTCCTTTTCCCCGAGATCGTCTCGAGAAAGAGCTGATTCCCTGGCTTAGACGCAAGACGTATGCCAAC
>JAJLRB010001297.1:0-37923 GCA_020976825.1 Odocoileus hemionus | reverse complement strand
TTCCACTTGAGGCAGCAAACTCAGGTTCCCTCCCTCACACCTATTGCTGAGAGAAGCCTCCTCTTGAGGGGCTTGTGGAAAATTGGCATACGTCTTGAGTCTAAGCCAGGGAATCAGCTCTCATCTCCAGGCAATTTAGGGTCCACGGAGCATTCCTCGAGTGCTCTGCTGAACTTGGTATTCCTCTATGCTTGGCACGTTGTTCTCGGGGAACCTCTGGAGTTGCCTAAAGGAAGTCAAGCCACTGGTCATGTTTGATGGGGAACGGGGGATGGCTCTGGAGTCAATGCAGGGGAATCGGGCCTCATCTCGAGTTGATTTGGGGTACATGGAGCTCCTTCGCGATGCTGGTGTGACCTCAGGGTCCCTCTATACTTGTGACAGTGTTCTTTCGGATTGTCTCTTGAGATCCATCAAGCAAGTCGAGGCTCCTTACATGCTTCATGGGGATCACGGAATTGCTCTGCATGCAGTGCAGGGAATCGGGCCTCATCTCGCTTTGAGGGGGAAGTCTCATGGTTTTTCTCGAGTTGCGGCGGGGACCTGGGTATATTCTCGAGTTACGGCGGGGATGGCCCTTCAAAACTCGTGTTTGTTCAGCGACGTCGGGACTCCTGTCGAGTTATGAGGGACACCTCAGGAATCTCTTCGAGGCTTGGCAGGGCAAAAGGGACGCTTCTCGAGGTGAGGCGGGAGACCCAGGGTCCCTTTCCAGTAGCCACAGGGATATTTGGATTCCTGTCAATGTTCAAGATGAAGTCAGGCATCGTTCACTTTTGAAGCAGTGAACTCTGCGTGCCACTCGAGGTGTCAAAATCATGTGAGGCATTCCATCGAAAGGAGTCGGGGACCTAGGGTTTCTCTAGGGACTCCACAGGGGATTCAGACATCCCTTCACCTTGTGAGATGAAAGATGAGCCTGTATTCAAGCCACTGCAAGGAAACCCGGCCTCCTTTCGAGTCAGGGCTTCTCGGTGTATATTCCACTTGAGAGGCAGAAAACTCAGGGTCCCTCCCTCACAACCTACTGCTGAGAGAAGCCTCCTCTTGAGGGGCTTGTGGAAAGTTGGATACGTCTTGAGTCTAAGCCAGGCAATCAGCTCTCATCTCCAGAGCAATTTGGGGTCCACGGAGCATTCCTCGAGTTGCTCTGCTGAACTTGTATTCCTCTAGACTTGGCACGTTGTTCTCGGGGAATCTCTGGAGTTGCCTAAAGGAAGTCAAGCCACTGGTCGTGTTTGATCGGGGAACGGGGGATGGCTCTGGAGTCAATAGGCAGGGAATCGGGCCTCATCTCGAGTTGATTTGGGGTACATGGAGCTCCTTCACGATGCTGGTGTGACCTCAGGGTCCCTCTATATTTGTGACAGTGTTCTTGCGGATTGTCTTGAGATCTATCAAGCAAGTCGAGTTTCCTTACATGCTTATCATGGGATCACGGGATTGCTCTGCATGCAGTGCAGGGAATCGCGCCTTATCACTCGCTCTGAGGGGGAAGTCTAATGGTTTTTCTCGAGTTGCGGCGGGGACCTGGGGTATATTCTGAGTTACGGCGGGGATGGCCCTTCAAAACTCGTGTTTGTTCAGTGATGTCAGGACTCCTGTCGAGTTATGTGGGACAACTCAGGAATCTCTTCGAGCTTGGCAGGGCAAAAGGAGGCTTCTCGAGGTGAGGCGGGAGACCCAGGGTCCCTTTGCAGTAGCCACAGGGATATTGGGATTCCTGTCAATGTTCAAGAGGAGTCAGGTATGGTTACCTTTTGAAGCAGTGAACTCTGCTGTGTGCCACTCGAGGTGTCAAAAGCATGTGAGGCATTCCTTCGAAAGGAGTCGGGGACCAAGGGCTTTCTCTCGGGACTCCACAGAGATTCAGACATCCCTTCACCTTGTGAGATGAAAGATGAGCCTGTATTCAAGCCACTGCAGGAAATCCGGCCTTCTTTCGAGTCAGGGCTTCTCGGTGTATATTCCACTTGAGGCAGCAAACTCAGGTCCCTCCCTCACAACTACTGCTGAGAGAAGAATCCTCTTGAGGGGCTTGTGGAAAGTTGGCATACGTCTTGTGTCTAAGCCAGGCAATCAGATCTCATCTCCAGGCAATTTGGGGTCCACGGAGCATTCCTCGATTTGTTCTGCTGAACTTGGTATTCCTCTAGGCTTGGCACGTTGTTCTCGGGGAACCTCTGGAGTTGCCTAAATGAAGTCAAGCCACTGGTCGATGTTTGATGGGGTACGTGGGATGGCTCTGGAGTCAAGGCAGGGGAATCGGCCTCATCTCGAGTTGATTTGGGGTACATGGACTCCTTTGCGATGCTGGTGTGACCTCAGGGTCCCTCTGTACTTGTGACAGTGTTCTTGCGGACTGTCTTGAGATCCATTAAGCAAGTCGAGGCTCCTTACATGTTTCATGGGGATCACGGGATTGCTCTGCATGCAGTGCAGGGGAATCGGGCCTCATCTCGCTTTAAGGGGGAAGTCTCATGGTTTTTCTCGAGTTGCTGCGTGGGACCTGGGTATATATTCTCGAGTTACGGCGGGGATGGCCCTTCAACACACGTGTTTGTCCAGCGACGTCAGGACTCCTGTCGAGTTATGTGGGACACCTCAGGAATCTCTTCGAGGCTTGGCAGGGCCAAAGCAACGCTTCTCGAAGTGAGGCGGGAGACCAAAGGTCCCTTTCCAGTAGCCACAGGGATATTGGGTATTCCTGTCATTTTCAAGAGGAGTCAGGCATCGTCACCTTTTGAAGCATGAACTCTGCGTGCTGCTCGAGGTGTCAAATGCATGTGAGGCATTCCGTCGAAAGGAGTCGGGGACCTAGGGCTTTCTCTAGGGACTCCACAGGGGATTCAGACATCCCTTCAACTTGTGAGATGAAAGATGAGCCTGTAATCAAGCCACTGCAATGAAACCCGGCCTCCTTTCGAGTCAGGGCTTCTCGGTGTATATTCCACTTGAGGCAGCAAACTCAGGGTCCCTCACTCAAACCTACTGCTGAGAGAAGCCTTCTCTTGAGGGGCTTGTGGAAAGTTGGCATACGTCTTGAGTCTAAACCAGGCAATCAGCTCTCATCTCCAGGCAATTTGGGGCCCAGGGAGCATTCCTCGAGTTGCTCTGCTGAACTTGGTATTCCTCTACGCTTGGCACGTTGTTCTCGGGGAACCTCTGGAGTTGCCTAAAGGAAGTCAAGCCACTGGTCATGTTTGATGGGGTAATTGGGATGGCTCTGGAGTCAAGGCAGGGGAATCGGGCCTCATCTCGAGTTGATTTGGGGTACATGGACTTTCCTTGCGATGATGGTGTGACCTCAGGGTCCCTTCAAACTTGTGACAGTGTTCTTGCGGATTGTCATGAGATCTATCAAGCAAGTCGAGTTTCCTTACATGTATCATGGGGAACACGGGATTGCTCTGCATGCAGTGCAGGGGAATCGGGCCTTATCTCGCTTTCAGGGGGAAGTCTCATGGTTATTCTCGAGTTGCGGCGGGGACCTGGGGTATATTCTGGAGTTACGGCGGGGATGGCCCTTCAAAACTCGTGTTTGTCCAGCGACGTCATGACTCCTGTCGAGTTATGAGGGACACATCAGGCATCTCTTCGAGGCTTGGCAGGGCCAAAGGGACGCTTCTCGAGGTGAGGCTGGAGACCCAGGGTCCCTTTCCAGTAGCCACAGTGATATTGCGATTCCTGTCATAGTTCAAGAGGAATCAGGCATCTATACCTTTTGAAGCAGTGAATTCTGCGTGCTACTCGAAGTGTCAAAGGCATGTGAGGCATTCCATCGAAAGGAGTCTGTGACCTACGGCTTTCTCTAGGGACTCCACAGGGGATTCAGACATCCCTTCACCTTTTGAGATGAAAGATGTGCCTGTATTCATGCCACTGAAAGGAAACCCTGCCTCCTTTCGAGTCAGGGCTTCTCGGTGTATATTCCACTTGAGGCAGCAAACTCAGGGTCCCTCCCTCACACCTACTGCTGAGAAAATCCTCCTCTTGAGGGCTTGTGGAAAATTGGCATACGTCTTGAGTCTAAGCCAGGCAATCAGCTCTCATCGACAGGCAATTTGGGGTCCACGGAGCATTCCTCGAGTTGCTCTGCTGAACTTGGTATTCCTCTACGCTTGGCACGTTGTTCTCGGGGAACCTCTGGAGTTTCCTAAAGAAAGTCAAGCCACTGGTCATGTTTGACGGGGAACGGGGGATGGCTCTGGAGTCAATGCAGGGGAATCGGGCCTCATCTCGAGTTGATTTGGGGTACATGGACTCCTTGCGATGCTGGTGTGACCTCAGGGTCCCTCTATACTTGTGACAGTGTTCTTTCGGATTGTCTCGAGATCCATCAAGCAAGTCGAGTTTCCTTACATGTATCATGGGGAACACGGGATTGCTCTGCATGCAGTGCAGAGGAATCGCGCCTTATCTTGCTTTGAGGGGGAAGTCTCATGGTTATTCTCGAGTTGCGGCGGGGACCTGGGGTATATTCTCGAGTTACGGCGGGGATGGCCCTTCAACACTCGTGTTTGTCCAGCGACGTCATGACTCCTGTCGAGTTATGAGGGACACGTCAGGCATCTCTTCGAGGCTTGGCAGGGCCAAAGGGACGCTTCTCGAGGTGAGGCGGGAGACCCAGGGTCCCTTTCCAGTAGCCACAGGGATATTTGGATTCCTGTCAAAGTTCAAGATGAATCAGGCATCGTTACCTTTTGAAGCAGTGAACTCTGCGTGCCACTCGAGGTGTAAAAGGTATGTGAGGCATTCCATCGAAAGGAGTCTGCGACCTAGGGTTTCTCTAGGGACTCCACAGGGGATTCAGACATCCCTTCACGTTGTGAGATGAAAGATGAGCCTTTATTCACCACTGCAAGGAAACCCGGCCTCCTTTCGAGTCAGGGCTTCTCGGTGTATATTCCACTTGAGCAGAAAACTCAGGGTCCCTCCCTCACACAACTACTGCTGAGAGAAGCCTCCTCTTGAGGGGCTTGTGGAAAGTTGGATTTCGTCTTTGAGTCTAAGCCAGGCAATCAGCTCTCATCTCCAGGCAATTTGGGGTCCACGGAGCATTCCTCGAGTTGCTCTGCTGAACTTGGTATTCCTCTAGGCTTGGCACGTTGTTCTCAGGGAACCTCTGGAGTTGCCTAAAGGAAGTCAAGCCACTGGTCGTGTTTGATCGGGTACGTGGGATGGCTCTGGAGTCAAGGCAGGGGAATCGGGCCTCATCTCGAGTTGATTTCGGGTACATGGAGCTCCTTCACGATGCTGGTGTGACCTCAGGGTCCCTCTATATTTGTGACAGTGTTCTTGCGGATTGTCTTGAGATCTATCAATCAAGTCGAGTTTCCTTACATGTATCATGGGGAACACGGGATTGCTCTGCATGCAGTGCAAGGGAATCGCGCCTTATCACACTCTGAGGGGGAAGTCTCATGGTTATTCTCGAGTTGCGGTGGGGACCTGGGGTATATTCTGGAGTTACGAGCGGGGATGGCCCTTCAAAACTCGTGTTTGTCCAGTGATGTCATGACTCCTGTCGAGTTATGTGGGACAACTCAGGAATCTCTTCGAAGCTTGGCAGGGCCAAAGAGGAGGCTTCTCGAGGTGAGGCGGGAGACCCAGGGTCCCTTTGCAGTAGCCACAGGGATATTGGGATTCCTGTCAATGTTCAAGAGGAGTCAGGTATGGTTACCTTTTGAAGCAGTGAACTCTGTGTGCCACTCAAGGTGTCAAAAGCATGTGAGGCATTCCTTAGAAAGGAGTCGGGGACCAAGGGCTTTCTCTGGCACTCCACAGAGAATTCAGACATCCCTTCACCTTGTGAGATGAAAGATGAGCCTGTATTCAAGCCACTGCTAGGAAACCTGCCTTCTTTCGAGTCAGGGCTTCTCGGTGTATATTCCACTTGAGGCAGCAAACTCAGGTCCCTCCCTCACAACTACTGCTGAGAGAAGAATCCTCTTGAGGGGCTTGTGGAAAGTTGGCATACGTCTTGTGTCTAAGCCAGGCAATCAGATCTCATCTCCAGGCAATTTGGGGTCCACGGAGCATACCTCGATTTGTTCTGCTGAACTTGGTATTCCTCTAGGCTTGGCACGTTGTTCTCGGGGAACCTCTGGAGTTGCCTAAATGAAGTCAAGCCACTGGTCGAGTTTGATGGGGTACGTGGGATGGCTCTGGAGTCAAGGTAGGGGAATCGGCCTCATCTCGAGTTGATTTGGGGTACATGGAACTCCTTTGGGATGCTGGTGTGACCTCAGGGTCCCTCTGTACTTGTGACAGTGTTCTTGCGGACTGTCTTGAGATCCATTAAGCAAGTCGAGGCTCCTTACATGTTTCATGGGGATCACGGGATTGCTCTGCATGCAGTGCAGGGGAATCGGGCCTCATCTCGCTTTAAGGGGGAAGTCTCATGGTTTTTCTCGAGTTACTGCGTGGACCTGGGTTATATTCTCGAGTTACGGCGGGGATGGCCCTTCAACACACGTGTTTGTCCAGCGACGTCAGGACTCCTGTCGAGTTATGTGGGACACCTCAGGAATCTCTTCGAGGCTTGGCAGGGCCAAAGCAACGCTTCTCGAAGTGAGGCGGGAGACCAAAGGTCCCTTTCCAGTAGCCACAGGGATATAGGGATTCCTGTCAATTTTCAAGAGGAGTCAGGCATCGTCACCTTTTGAAGCAATGAACTCTGCGTGCTGCTCGAGGTGTCAAATGCATGTGAGGCATTCCGTCGAAAATCAGGGACCTAGGGCTTTCTCTAGGGACTCCACAGGGGATTCAGACATCCCTTCAACTTGTGAGATGAAAGAGGGGCCTGTAATCAATCCACTGCAATGAAACCCGGCCTCCTTTCGAGTCAGGGCTTCTCGGTGTATATTCCACTTGAGGCAGCAAACTCAGGGTCCCTCACTCAACCTACTGCTGAGAGAAGCCTTCTCTTGAGGGGCTTGTGGAAATTGGCATACGTCTTGAGTTCAAACCAGGCAATCAGCTCTCATCTCCAGGCAATTTGGGGGCCCAGGAGCATTCCTCGAGTTGCTCTGCTGAACTTGGTATTCCTCTACGCTTGGCACGTTGTTCTCGGGGAACCTCTGGAGTTGCCTAAAGGAAGTCAAGCCACTGGACATGTTTGACGGGGAATTGGCGATGGCTCTGGAGTCAATGCAGGCGAATCGGGCCTCATCTCAAGTTGATTTGGGGTACATGGACTTCCTTGCGATGATGATGTGACCTCAGGGTCCCTCTCAACTTGTGACAGTGTTCTTGCGGATTGTCATGAGATCTATCAAGCAAGTCGAGTTTCCTTACATGTATCATGGGGAACACGGGATTGCTCTGCATGCAGTGCAAGGGAATCGCGCCTTATCACGCTTTCAGGGGGAAGTCTCATGGTTATTCTCGAGCTGCGCGGGGACCTGGGGTATATTCTGGAGTTACAGCGGGGATGGCCCTTCAAAACTCGTGTTTGTCCAGCGACGTCATGACTCCTGTCGAGTTATGAGGGACACATCAGGCATCTCTTCGAGGCTTGGCAGGGCCAAAGGGACGCTTCTCGAGGTGAGGCGGGAGACCCAGGGTCGCTTTCCAGTAGCCACAGTGATATTGCGATTCCTGTCATAGTTCAAGAGGAATCAGGCATCTATACCTTTTGAAGCAGTGAATTCTGCGTGCTACTCGAAGTGTCAAAGGTATGTGAGGCATTCCATCGAAAGGAGTCTGGGACCTACGGCTTTCTCTAGGATCTCCACAGGGGATTCAGACATCCCTTCACCTTTTGAGATGAAAGATGTGTCTGTATTCATGCCACTGAAAGGAAACCCTGTCTCCTTTCGAGTCAGGGCTTCTCGGTGAATATTCCACTTGAGGCAGCATACTCAGGGTCCCTCCCTCACACCTACAACTGAGAAAATCCTCCTCTTGAGGAGCTTGTGGAAAATTGGCATACGTCTTGAGTCTAAGCCAGGCAATCAGCTCTCATCGACAGGCAATTTGGGGTCCACGGAGCATCCTCGAGTTGCTCTGCTGAACTTGGTATTCCTCTACGCTTGGCACGTTGTTCTCGGGGAACCTCTGGAGTTTCCTAAAGGAAGTCAAGCCACTGGTCATGTTTGACGGGGAACGGGGGATGGCTCTGGAGTCAATGCAGGGGAATCGGGCCTCATCTCGAGTTGATTTGTGCTACATGGACTCCTTCGCGATGCTGGTGTGACCCCAAGGTCCCTCTATACTTGTGACAGTCTTCTTTCGGATTGTCTCGAGATCCATCAAGCAAGTCGAGTTTCCTTACATGTATCATGGGGAACACGGGATTGCTCTGCATGCAGTGCAGAGGAATCGCGCCTTATTGCTTTGAGGGGGAAGTCTCATGGTTTTCTCTCGAGTTGCAGCGGGGACCTGGGGTATATTCTCGAGTTACGGCGGGGATGGCCCTTCAACACTCGTGTTTGTCCAGCGACGCCATGACTCCTGTCGAGTTATGAGGGACACGTCAGGCATCTCTTCGAAGCTTGGCAGGGCCAAAGGGACGCTTCTCGAGGTGAGGCGGGAGACCCAGGGTCCCTTTCCAGTAGCCACAGGGATATTTGGATTCCTGTCAAAGTTCACGATGAATCAGGCATCGTTACGTTTTGAAGCAGTGAACTCTGCGTGCCACTCGAGGTGTAAAAGGTATGTGAGGGATTCCATCGAAAGGAGTCTGCGACCTAGGGTATTCTCCAAAGACTCCACCGGGGATTCAGACATCCCTTCACGTTGTGAGATGAAAGATGAGCCTTTATTCACTCACTGCAAGGAAACCCGGCCTCCTTTCGTGTCAGGGCTTCTCGGTGTATATTCCACTTGAGACAGAAAACACAGGGTCCCTCCCTCACAACTACTGCTGAGAGAAGCCTCCTCTTGAGGGGCTTGTGGAAAGTTGGATTTCGTCTTGAGTCTAAGCCAGGCAATCAGCTCTCATCTCCAGGCAATTTGGGGTCCACGGAGCATTCCTCGAGTTGCTCTGCTGAACTTGTATATTCCTCTAGGCTTGGCACGTTGTTCTCAGGGAACCTCTGGAGTTGCCTAAAGGAAGTCAAGCCACTGGTCGTGTTTGATCGGGGTACGTGGGATGGCTCTGGAGTCAAGGCAGGGGAATCGGGCCTCATCTCGAGTTGATTTCGGGTACATGGAGCTCCTTCACGATGCTGGTGTGACCTCAGGGTCCCTCTATATTTGTGACAGTGTTCTTGCGGATTGTCTTGAGATCTATCAATCAAGTCGAGTTTCCTTACATGTATCATGGGGAACACGGGATTGCTCTGCATGCAGTGCAAGGGAATCGCGCCTTATCACACTCTGAGGGGGAAGTCTAATGGTTATTCTCGAGCTGCGGTGGGGACCTGGGGTATATTCTGGAGTTACGACGGGGATGGCCCTTCAAAACTCGTGTTTGTCCAGTGATGTCAGGACTAATGTCGAGTTATGTGGGACAACTCAGGAATCTCTTCGAAGCTTGGCAGGGCCAAAAGAGAGGCTTCTCGAGGTGAGGCGGGAGACCCAGGGTCCCTTTGCAGTAGCCACAGGGATATTGGGATTCCTGTCAATGTTCAAGAGGAGTCAGGTATGGTTACCTTTTGAAGCAGTGAACTCTGTGTGCCACTCAAGGTGTCAAAAGCATGTGAGGCATTCCTTAGAAAGGAGTCGGGGACCAAGGGCTTTCTCTGGCACTCCACAGAGAATTCAGACATCCTTCACCTTGTGAGATGAAAGATGAGCCTGTATTCAAGCCACTGCTAGGAACCCGGCCTTCTTTCGAGTCAGGGCTTCTCGGTGTATATTCCACTTGAGGCAGCAAACTCAGGTCCCTCCCTCACAACTACTGCTGAGAGAAGAATCCTCTTGAGGGGCTTGTGGAAAGTTGGCATACGTCTTGTGTCTAAGCCAGGCAATCAGATCTCATCTCCAGGCAATTTGGGGTCCACGGAGCATACCTCGATTTGTTCTGCTGAACTTGGTATTCCTCTAGGCTTGGCACGTTGTTCTCGGGGAACCTCTGGAGTTGCCTAAATGAAGTCAAGCCACTGGTCGAGTTTGATGGGGTACGTGGGATGGCTCTGGAGTCAAGGTAGGGGAATCGGCCTCATCTCGAGTTGATTTCGGGTACATGGAACTCCTTTGGGATGCTGGTGTGACCTCAGGGTCCCTCTGTACTTGTGACAGTGTTCTTGCGGACTGTCTTGAGATCCATTAAGCAAGTCGAGGCTCCTTACATGTTTCATGGGGATCACGGGATTGCTCTGCATGCAGTGCAGGGGAATCGGGCCTCATCTCGCTTTAAGGGGGAGCCTCATGGTTTTTCTCGAGTTACTGCGTGGACCTGGGTTATATTCTCGAGTTACGGCGGGGATGGCCCTTCAACACACGTGTTTGTCCAGCGACGTCAGGACTCCTGTCGAGTTATGTGTGACACCTCAGGAATCTCTTCGAGGCTTGGCAGGGCCAAAGCAACGCTTCTCGAAGTGAGGCGGGAGACCAAAGGTCCCTTTCCAGTAGCCACAGGGATATAGGTATTCCTGTCAATTTTCAAGAGGAGTCAGGCATCGTCACCTTTTGAAGCAATGAACTCTGCGTGCTGCTCGAGGTGTCAAATGCATGTGAGGCATTCCGTCGAAAATCAGGGACCTAGGGCATACTCTAGGGACTCCACAGGGGATTCAGACATCCCTTCAACTTGTGAGATTAAAGAGGGGCCTGTAATCAATCCACTGCAATGAAACCCGGCCTCCTTTCGAGTCAGGGCTTCTCGGTGTATATTCCACTCGAGGCAGCAAACTCAGGGTCCCTCACTCAAACCTACTGCTGAGAGAAGCCTTCTCTTGAGGGGCTTGTGGAAAATTGGCATACGTCTTGAGTTCAAACCAGGCAATCAGCTCTCATCTCCAGGCAATTTGGGGCCCAGGGAGCATTCCTCGAGTTGCTCTGCTGAACTTGGTATTCCTCTACGCTTGGCACGTTGTTCTCGGGGAACCTCTGGAGTTGCCTAAAGGAAGTCAAGCCACTGGACATGTTTGACGGGGAATTGGCGATGGCTCTGGAGTCAATGCAGGCGAATCGGGCCTCATCTCAAGTTGATTTGGGGTACATGGACTTCCTTGCGATGATGATGTGACCTCAGGGTCCCTCTCAACTTGTGACAGTGTTCTTGCGGATTGTCATGAGATCTATCAAGCAAGTCGAGTTTCCTTACATGTATCATGGGGAACACGGGATTGCTCTGCATGCAGTGCAAGGGAATCGCGCCTTATCACGCTTTCAGGGGGAAGTCTCATGGTTATTCTCGAGCTGCGGCGGGGACCTGGGGTATATTCTGGAGTTACAGCGGGGATGGCCCTTCAAAACTCGTGTTTGTCCAGCGACGTCATGACTCCTGTCGAGTTATGAGGGACACATCAGGCATCTCTTCGAGGCTTGGCAGGGCCAAAGGGACGCTTCTCGAGGTGAGGCTGGAGACCCAGGGTCGCTTTCCAGTACCGCCACAGTGATATTGCGATTCCTGTCATAGTTCAAGAGGAATCAGGCATCTATACCTTTTGAAGCAGTGAATTCTGCGTGCTACTCGAAGTGTCAAAGGTATGTGAGGCATTCCATCGAAAGGAGTCTGGGACCTACGGCTTTCTCTAGGATCTCCACAGGGGATTCAGACATCCCTTCACCTTTTGAGATGAAAGATGTGTCTGTATTCATGCCACTGAAAGGAAACCCTGTCTCCTTTCGAGTCAGGGCTTCTCGGTGAATATTCCACTTGAGGCAGCATACTCAGGGTCCCTCCCTCACACCTACAACTGAGAAAATCCTCCTCTTGAAGAGCTTGTGGAAAATTGGCATACGTCTTGAGTCTAAGCCAGGCAATCAGCTCTCATCGACAGGCAATTTGGGGTCCACGGAGCATTCCTCGAGTTGCTCTGCTGAACTTGGTATTCCTCTACGCTTGGCACGTTGTTCTCGGGGAACCTCTGGAGTTTCCTAAAGAAAGTCAAGCCACTGGTCATGTTTGACGGGGAACGGGGGATGGCTCTGGAGTCAATGCAGGGGAATCGGGCCTCATCTCGAGTTGATTTGTGCTACATGGACCTCCTTCGCGATGCTGGTGTGACCCCAAGGTCCCTCTATACTTGTGACAGTCTTCTTTCGGATTGTCTCGAGATCCATCAAGCAAGTCGAGTTTCCTTACATGTATCATGGGGAACACGGGATTGCTCTGCATGCAGTGCAGAGGAATCGCGCCTTATCTTGCTTTGAGGGGGAAGTCTCATGGTTACTCTCGAGTTGCAGCGGGGACCTGGGGTATATTCTCGAGTTACGGCGGGGATGGCCCTTCAACACTCGTGTTTGTCCAGCGACGCCATGACTCCTGTCGAGTTATGAGGGACACGTCAGGCATCTCTTCGAAGCTTGGCAGGGCCAAAGGGACGCTTCTCGAGGTGAGGCGGGAGACCCAGGGTCCCTTTCCAGTAGCCACAGGGATATTTGGATTCCTGTCAAAGTTCACGATGAATCAGGCATCGTTACGTTTTGAAGCAGTGAACTCTGCGTGCCACTCGAGGTGAAAAGGTATGTGAGGGATTCCATCGAAAGGAGTCTGCGACCTAGGGTATTCTCCAAAGACTCCACCGGGGATTCAGACATCCCTTCACGTTGTGAGATGAAAGATGAGCCTTTATTCACTCACTGCAAGGAAACCCGGCCTCCTTTCGTGTCAGGGCTTCTCGGTGTATATTCCACTTGAGACAGAAAACACAGGGTCCCTCCCTCACAACTACTGCTGAGAGAAGCCTCCTCTTGAGGGGCTTGTGGAAAGTTGGATTTCGTCTTGAGTCTAAGCCAGGCAATCAGCTCTCATCTCCAGGCAATTTGGGGTCCACGGAGCATTCCTCGAGTTGCTCTGCTGAACTTGGTATTCCTCTAGGCTTGGCACGTTGTTCTCAGGGAACCTCTGGAGTTGCCTAAAGGAAGTCAAGCCACTGGTCGTGTTTGATCGGGTACGTGGGATGGCTCTGGAGTCAAGGCAGGGGAATCGGGCCTCATCTCGAGTTGATTTCGGGTACATGGAGCTCCTTCACGATGCTGGTGTGACCTCAGGGTCCCTCTATATTTGTGACAGTGTTCTTGCGGATTGTCTTGAGATCTATCAATCAAGTCGAGTTTCCTTACATGTATCATGGGGAACACGGGATTGCTCTGCATGCAGTGCAAGGGAATCGCGCCTTATCACACTCTGAGGGGGAAGTCTAATGGTTATTCTCGAGCTGCGGTGGGGACCTGGGGTATATTCTGGAGTTACGACGGGGATGGCCCTTCAAAACTCGTGTTTGTCCAGTGATGTCAGGACTAATGTCGAGTTATGTGGGACAACTCAGGAATCTCTTCGAAGCTTGGCAGGGCAAAGAGAGGCTTCTCGAGGTGAGGCGGGAGACCCAGGGTCCCTTTGCAGTAGCCACAGGGATATTGGGATTCCTGTCAATGTTCAAGAGGAGTCAGGTATGGTTACCTTTTGAAGCAGTGAACTCTGTGTGCCACTCAAGGTGTCAAAAGCATGTGAGGCATTCCTTAGAAAGGAGTCGGGGACCAAGGGCTTTCTCTGGCACTCCACAGAGAATTCAGACATCCTTCACCTTGTGAGATGAAAGATGAGCCTGTATTCAAGCCACTGCTAGGAAACCCGGCCTTCTTTCGAGTCAGGGCTTCTCGGTGTATATTCCACTTGAGGCAGCAAACTCAGGTCCCTCCCTCACAACTACTGCTGAGAGAAGAATCCTCTTGAGGGGCTTGTGGAAAGTTGGCATACGTCTTGTGTCTAAGCCAGGCAATCAGATCTCATCTCCAGGCAATTTGGGGTCCACGGAGCATACCTCGATTTGTTCTGCTGAACTTGGTATTCCTCTAGGCTTGGCACGTTGTTCTCGGGGAACCTCTGGAGTTGCCTAAATGAAGTCAAGCCACTGGTCGAGTTTGATGGGGTACGTGGGATGGCTCTGGAGTCAAGGTAGGGGAATCGGCCTCATCTCGAGTTGATTTCGGGTACATGGAACTCCTTTGGGATGCTGGTGTGACCTCAGGGTCCCTCTGTACTTGTGACAGTGTTCTTGCGGACTGTCTTGAGATCCATTAAGCAAGTCGAGGCTCCTTACATGTTTCATGGGGATCACGGGATTGCTCTGCATGCAGTGCAGGGGAATCGGGCCTCATCTCGCTTTAAGGGGGAGCCTCATGGTTTTTCTCGAGTTACTGCGTGGACCTGGGTTATATTCTCGAGTTACGGCGGGGATGGCCCTTCAACACACGTGTTTGTCCAGCGACGTCAGGACTCCTGTCGAGTTATGTGTGACACCTCAGGAATCTCTTCGAGGCTTGGCAGGGCCAAAGCAACGCTTCTCGAAGTGAGGCGGGAGACCAAAGGTCCCTTTCCAGTAGCCACAGGGATATAGGTATTCCTGTCAATTTTCAAGAGGAGTCAGGCATCGTCACCTTTTGAAGCAATGAACTCTGCGTGCTGCTCGAGGTGTCAAATGCATGTGAGGCATTCCGTCGAAAATCAGGGACCTAGGGCATACTCTAGGGACTCCACAGGGGATTCAGACATCCCTTCAACTTGTGAGATTAAAGAGGGGCCTGTAATCAATCCACTGCAATGAAACCCGGCCTCCTTTCGAGTCAGGGCTTCTCGGTGTATATTCCACTCGAGGCAGCAAACTCAGGGTCCCTCACTCAAACCTACTGCTGAGAGAAGCCTTCTCTTGAGGGGCTTGTGGAAAATTGGCATACGTCTTGAGTTCAAACCAGGCAATCAGCTCTCATCTCCAGGCAATTTGGGGCCCAGGGAGCATTCCTCGAGTTGCTCTGCTGAACTTGGTATTCCTCTACGCTTGGCACGTTGTTCTCGGGGAACCTCTGGAGTTGCCTAAAGGAAGTCAAGCCACTGGACATGTTTGACGGGGAATTGGCGATGGCTCTGGAGTCAATGCAGGCGAATCGGGCCTCATCTCAAGTTGATTTGGGGTACATGGACTTCCTTGCGATGATGATGTGACCTCAGGGTCCCTCTCAACTTGTGACAGTGTTCTTGCGGATTGTCATGAGATCTATCAAGCAAGTCGAGTTTCCTTACATGTATCATGGGGAACACGGGATTGCTCTGCATGCAGTGCAAGGGAATCGCGCCTTATCACGCTTTCAGGGGGAAGTCTCATGGTTATTCTCGAGCTGCGGCGGGGACCTGGGGTATATTCTGGAGTTACAGCGGGGATGGCCCTTCAAAACTCGTGTTTGTCCAGCGACGTCATGACTCCTGTCGAGTTATGAGGGACACATCAGGCATCTCTTCGAGGCTTGGCAGGGCCAAAGGGACGCTTCTCGAGGTGAGGCTGGAGACCCAGGGTCGCTTTCCAGTAGCCACAGTGATATTGCGATTCCTGTCATAGTTCAAGAGGAATCAGGCATCTATACCTTTTGAAGCAGTGAATTCTGCGTGCTACTCGAAGTGTCAAAGGTATGTGAGGCATTCCATCGAAAGGAGTCTGGGACCTACGGCTTTCTCTAGGATCTCCACAGGGGATTCAGACATCCCTTCACCTTTTGAGATGAAAGATGTGTCTGTATTCATGCCACTGAAAGGAAACCCTGTCTCCTTTCGAGTCAGGGCTTCTCGGTGAATATTCCACTTGAGGCAGCATACTCAGGGTCCCCCCCTCACACCTACAACTGAGAAAATCCTCCTCTTGAGGAGCTTGTGGAAAATTGGCATACGTCTTGAGTCTAAGCCAGGCAATCAGCTCTCATCGACAGGCAATTTGGGGGTCCACGGAGCATTCCTCGAGTTGCTCTGCTGAACTTGGTATTCCTCTACGCTTGGCACGTTGTTCTCGGGGAACCTCTGGAGTTTCCTAAAGGAAGTCAAGCCACTGGTCATGTTTGACGGGGAACGGGGGATGGCTCTGGAGTCAATGCAGGGGAATCGGGCCTCATCTCGAGTTGATTTGTGCTACATGGACCTCCTTCGCGATGCTGGTGTGACCCCAAGGTCCCTCTATACTTGTGACAGTCTTCTTTCGGATTGTCTCGAGATCCATCAAGCAAGTCGAGTTTCCTTACATGTATCATGGGGAACACGGGATTGCTCTGCATGCAGTGCAGAGGAATCGCGCCTTATCTTGCTTTGAGGGGGAAGTCTCATGGTTACTCTCGAGTTGCAGCGGGGACCTGGGGTATATTCTCGAGTTACGGCGGGGATGGCCCTTCAACACTCGTGTTTGTCCAGCGACGCCATGACTCCTGTCGAGTTATGAGGGACACGTCAGGCATCTCTTCGAAGCTTGGCAGGGCCAAAGGGACGCTTCTCGAGGTGAGGCGGGAGACCCAGGGTCCCTTTCCAGTAGCCACAGGGATATTTGGATTCCTGTCAAAGTTCACGATGAATCAGGCATCGTTACGTTTTGAAGCAGTGAACTCTGCGTGCCACTCGAGGTGTAAAAAGGTATGTGAGGGATTCCATCGAAAGGAGTCTGCGACCTAGGGTATTCTCCAAAGACTCCACCGGGGATTCAGACATCCCTTCACGTTGTGAGATGAAAGATGAGCCTTTATTCACTCACTGCAAGGAAACCCGGCCTCCTTTCGTGTCAGGGCTTCTCGGTGTATATTCCACTTGAGACAGAAAACACAGGGTCCCTCCCTCACAACTACTGCTGAGAGAAGCCTCCTCTTGAGGGGCTTGTGGAAAGTTGGATTTCGTCTTGAGTCTAAGCCAGGCAATCAGCTCTCATCTCCAGGCAATTTGGGGTCCACGGAGCATTCCTCGAGTTGCTCTGCTGAACTTGGTATTCCTCTAGGCTTGGCACGTTGTTCTCAGGGAACCTCTGGAGTTGCCTAAAGGAAGTCAAGCCACTGGTCGTGTTTGATCGGGTACGTGGGATGGCTCTGGAGTCAAGGCAGGGGAATCGGGCCTCATCTCGAGTTGATTTCGGGTACATACGAGCTCCTTCACGATGCTGGTGTGACCTCAGGGTCCCTCTATATTTGTGACAGTGTTCTTGCGGATTGTCTTGAGATCTATCAATCAAGTCGAGTTTCCTTACATGTATCATGGGGAACACGGGATTGCTCTGCATGCAGTGCAAGGGAATCGCGCCTTATCACACTCTGAGGGGGAAGTCTAATGGTTATTCTCGAGCTGCGGTGGGGACCTGGGGTATATTCTGGAGTTACGACGGGGATGGCCCTTCAAAACTCGTGTTTGTCCAGTGATGTCAGGACTAATGTCGAGTTATGTGGGACAACTCAGGAATCTCTTCGAAGCTTGGCAGGGCCAAAGAGAGGCTTCTCGAGGTGAGGCGGGAGACCCAGGGTCCCTTTGCAGTAGCCACAGGGATATTGGGATTCCTGTCAATGTTCAAGAGGAGTCAGGTATGGTTACCTTTTGAAGCAGTGAACTCTGTGTGCCACTCAAGGTGTCAAAAGCATGTGAGGCATTCCTTAGAAAGGAGTCGGGGACCAAGGGCTTTCTCTGGCACTCCACAGAGAATTCAGACATCCTTCACCTTGTGAGATGAAAGATGAGCCTGTATTCAAGCCACTGCTAGGAAACCCGGCCTTCTTTCGAGTCAGGGCTTCTCGGTGTATATTCCACTTGAGGCAGCAAACTCAGGTCCCTCCCTCACAACTACTGCTGAGAGAAGAATCCTCTTGAGGGGCTTGTGGAAAGTTGGCATACGTCTTGTGTCTAAGCCAGGCAATCAGATCTCATCTCCAGGCAATTTGGGGTCCACGGAGCATACCTCGATTTGTTCTGCTGAACTTGGTATTCCTCTAGGCTTGGCACGTTGTTCTCGGGGAACCTCTGGAGTTGCCTAAATGAAGTCAAGCCACTGGTCGAGTTTGATGGGGTACGTGGGATGGCTCTGGAGTCAAGGTAGGGGAATCGGCCTCATCTCGAGTTGATTTCGGGTACATGGAACTCCTTTGGGATGCTGGTGTGACCTCAGGGTCCCTCTGTACTTGTGACAGTGTTCTTGCGGACTGTCTTGAGATCCATTAAGCAAGTCGAGGCTCCTTACATGTTTCATGGGGATCACGGGATTGCTCTGCATGCAGTGCAGGGGAATCGGGCCTCATCTCGCTTTAAGGGGGAGCCTCATGGTTTTTCTCGAGTTACTGCGTGGACCTGGGTTATATTCTCGAGTTACGGCGGGGATGGCCCTTCAACACACGTGTTTGTCCAGCGACGTCAGGACTCCTGTCGAGTTATGTGTGACACCTCAGGAATCTCTTCGAGGCTTGGCAGGGCCAAAGCAACGCTTCTCGAAGTGAGGCGGGAGACCAAAGGTCCCTTTCCAGTAGCCACAGGGATATAGGTATTCCTGTCAATTTTCAAGAGGAGTCAGGCATCGTCACCTTTTGAAGCAATGAACTCTGCGTGCTGCTCGAGGTGTCAAATGCATGTGAGGCATTCCGTCGAAAATCAGGGACCTAGGGCATACTCTAGGGACTCCACAGGGGATTCAGACATCCCTTCAACTTGTGAGATTAAAGAGGGGCCTGTAATCAATCCACTGCAATGAAACCCGGCCTCCTTTCGAGTCAGGGCTTCTCGGTGTATATTCCACTCGAGGCAGCAAACTCAGGGTCCCTCACTCAAACCTACTGCTGAGAGAAGCCTTCTCTTGAGGGGCTTGTGGAAAATTGGCATACGTCTTGAGTTCAAACCAGGCAATCAGCTCTCATCTCCAGGCAATTTGGGGCCCAGGGAGCATTCCTCGAGTTGCTCTGCTGAACTTGGTATTCCTCTACGCTTGGCACGTTGTTCTCGGGGAACCTCTGGAGTTGCCTAAAGGAAGTCAAGCCACTGGACATGTTTGACGGGGAATTGGCGATGGCTCTGGAGTCAATGCAGGCGAATCGGGCCTCATCTCAAGTTGATTTGGGGTACATGGACTTCCTTGCGATGATGATGTGACCTCAGGGTCCCTCTCTCAACTTGTGACCAGTGTTCTTGGGATTGTCATGAGATCTATCAAGCAAGTCGAGTTTCCTTACATGTATCATGGGGAACACGGGATTGCTCTGCATGCAGTGCAAGGGAATCGCGCTTATCACGCTTTCAGGGGGAAGTCTCATGGTTATTCTCGAGCTGCGGCGGGGACCTGGGGTATATTCTGGAGTTACAGCGGGGATGGCCCTTCAAAACTCGTGTTTGTCCAGCGACGTCATGACTCCTGTCGAGTTATGAGGGACACATCAGGCATCTCTTCGAGGCTTGGCAGGGCCAAAGGGACGCTTCTCGAGGTGAGGCTGGAGACCCAGGGTCGCTTTCCAGTAGCCACAGTGATATTGCGATTCCTGTCATAGTTCAAGAGGAATCAGGCATCTATACCTTTTGAAGCAGTGAATTCTTCTGCGTGCTACTCGAAGTGTCAAAGGTATGTGAGGCATTCCATCGAAAGGAGTCTGGGACCTACGGCTTTCTCTAGGATCTCCACAGGGGATTCAGACATCCCTTCACCTTTTGAGATGAAAGATGTGTCTGTATTCATGCCACTGAAAGGAAACCCTGTCTCCTTTCGAGTCAGGGCTTCTCGGTGAATATTCCACTTGAGGCAGCATACTCAGGGTCCCTCCCTCACACCTACAACTGAGAAAATCCTCCTCTTGAGGAGCTTGTGGAAAATTGGCATACGTCTTGAGTCTAAGCCAGGCAATCAGCTCTCATCGACAGGCAATTTGGGGTCCACGGAGCATTCCTCGAGTTGCTCTGCTGAACTTGGTATTCCTCTACGCTTGGCACGTTGTTCTCGGGGAACCTCTGGAGTTTCCTAAAGGAAGTCAAGCCACTGGTCATGTTTGACGGGGAACGGGGGATGGCTCTGGAGTCAATGCAGGGGAATCGGGCCTCATCTCGAGTTGATTTGTGCTACATGGACCTCCTTCGCGATGCTGGTGTGACCCCAAGGTCCCTCTATACTTGTGACAGTCTTCTTTCGGATTGTCTCGAGATCCATCAAGCAAGTCGAGTTTCCTTACATGTATCATGGGGAACACGGGATTGCTCTGCATGCAGTGCAGAGGAATCGCGCCTTATCTTGCTTTGAGGGGGAAGTCTCATGGTTACTCTCGAGTTGCAGCGGGGACCTGGGGTATATTCTCGAGTTACGGCGGGGATGGCCCTTCAACACTCGTGTTTGTCCAGCGACGCCATGACTCCTGTCGAGTTATGAGGGACACGTCAGGCATCTCTTCGAAGCTTGGCAGGGCCAAAGGGACGCTTCTCGAGGTGAGGCGGGAGACCCAGGGTCCCTTTCCAGTAGCCACAGGGATATTTGGATTCCTGTCAAAGTTCACGATGAATCAGGCATCGTTACGTTTTGAAGCAGTGAACTCTGCGTGCCACTCGAGGTGAAAAGGTATGTGAGGGATTCCATCGAAAGGAGTCTGCGACCTAGGGTATTCTCCAAAGACTCCACCGGGGATTCAGACATCCCTTCACGTTGTGAGATGAAAGATGAGCCTTTATTCACTCACTGCAAGGAAACCCGGCCTCCTTTCGTGTCAGGGCTTCTCGGTGTATATTCCACTTGAGACAGAAAACACAGGGTCCCTCCCTCACAACTACTGCTGAGAGAAGCCTCCTCTTGAGGGGCTTGTGGAAAGTTGGATTTCGTCTTGAGTCTAAGCCAGGCAATCAGCTCTCATCTCCAGGCAATTTGGGGTCCACGGAGCATTCCTCGAGTTGCTCTGCTGAACTTGGTATTCCTCTAGGCTTGGCACGTTGTTCTCAGGGAACCTCTGGAGTTGCCTAAAGGAAGTCAAGCCACTGGTCGTGTTTGATCGGGTACGTGGGATGGCTCTGGAGTCAAGGCAGGGGAATCGGGCCTCATCTCGAGTTGATTTCGGGTACATGGAGCTCCTTCACGATGCTGGTGTGACCTCAGGGTCCCTCTATATTTGTGACAGTGTTCTTGCGGATTGTCTTGAGATCTATCAAATCAAGTCGAGTTTCCTTACATGTATCATGGGGAACACGGGATTGCTCTGCATGCAGTGCAAGGGAATCGCGCCTTATCACACTCTGAGGGGGAAGTCTAATGGTTATTCTCGAGCTGCGGTGGGGACCTGGGGTATATTCTGGAGTTACGACGGGGATGGCCCTTCAAAACTCGTGTTTGTCCAGTGATGTCAGGACTAATGTCGAGTTATGTGGGACAACTCAGGAATCTCTTCGAAGCTTGGCAGGGCCAAAGAGAGGCTTCTCGAGGTGAGGCGGGAGACCCAGGGTCCCTTTGCAGTAGCCACAGGGATATTGGGATTCCTGTCAATGTTCAAGAGGAGTCAGGTATGGTTACCTTTTGAAGCAGTGAACTCTGTGTGCCACTCAAGGTGTCAAAAGCATGTGAGGCATTCCTTAGAAAGGAGTCGGGGACCAAGGGCTTTCTCTGGCACTCCACAGAGAATTCAGACATCCTTCACCTTGTGAGATGAAAGATGAGCCTATTATTCAAGCCACTGCTAGGAACCCGGCCTTCTTTCGAGTCAGGGCTTCTCGGTGTATATTCCACTTGAGGCAGCAAACTCAGGTCCCTCCCTCACAACTACTGCTGAGAGAAGAATCCTCTTGAGGGGCTTGTGGAAAGTTGGCATACGTCTTGTGTCTAAGCCAGGCAATCAGATCTCATCTCCAGGCAATTTGGGGTCCACGGAGCATACCTCGATTTGTTCTGCTGAACTTGGTATTCCTCTAGGCTTGGCACGTTGTTCTCGGGGAACCTCTGGAGTTGCCTAAATGAAGTCAAGCCACTGGTCGAGTTTGATGGGGTACGTGGGATGGCTCTGGAGTCAAGGTAGGGGAATCGGCCTCATCTCGAGTTGATTTCGGGTACATGGAACTCCTTTGGGATGCTGGTGTGACCTCAGGGTCCCTCTGTACTTGTGACAGTGTTCTTGCGGACTGTCTTGAGATCCATTAAGCAAGTCGAGGCTCCTTACATGTTTCATGGGGATCACGGGATTGCTCTGCATGCAGTGCAGGGGAATCGGGCCTCATCTCGCTTTAAGGGGGAGCCTCATGGTTTTTCTCGAGTTACTGCGTGGACCTGGGTTATATTCTCGAGTTACGGCGGGGATGGCCCTTCAACACACGTGTTTGTCCAGCGACGTCAGGACTCCTGTCGAGTTATGTGTGACACCTCAGGAATCTCTTCGAGGCTTGGCAGGGCCAAAGCAACGCTTCTCGAAGTGAGGCGGGAGACCAAAGGTCCCTTTCCAGTAGCCACAGGGATATAGGTATTCCTGTCAATTTTCAAGAGGAGTCAGGCATCGTCACCTTTTGAAGCAATGAACTCTGCGTGCTGCTCGAGGTGTCAAATGCATGTGAGGCATTCCGTCGAAAATCAGGGACCTAGGGCATACTCTAGGGACTCCACAGGGGATTCAGACATCCCTTCAACTTGTGAGATTAAAGAGGGGCCTGTAATCAATCCACTGCAATAAACCCGGCCTCCTTTCGAGTCAGGGCTTCTCGGTGTATATTCCACTCGAGGCAGCAAACTCAGGGTCCCTCACTCAAACCTACTGCTGAGAGAAGCCTTCTCTTGAGGGGCTTGTGGAAAATTGGCATACGTCTTGAGTTCAAACCAGGCAATCAGCTCTCATCTCCAGGCAATTTGGGGCCCAGGGAGCATTCCTCGAGTTGCTCTGCTGAACTTGGTATTCCTCTACGCTTGGCACGTTGTTCTCGGGGAACCTCTGGAGTTGCCTAAAGGAAGTCAAGCCACTGGACATGTTTGACGGGGAATTGGCGATGGCTCTGGAGTCAATGCAGGCGAATCGGGCCTCATCTCAAGTTGATTTGGGGTACATGGACTTCCTTGCGATGATGATGTGACCTCAGGGTCCCTCTCAACTTGTGACAGTGTTCTTGCGGATTGTCATGAGATCTATCAAGCAAGTCGAGTTTCCTTACATGTATCATGGGGAACACGGGATTGCTCTGCATGCAGTGCAAGGGAATCGCGCCTTATCACGCTTTCAGGGGGAAGTCTCATGGTTATTCTCGAGCTGCGGCGGGGACCTGGGGTATATTCTGGAGTTACAGCGGGGATGGCCCTTCAAAACTCGTGTTTGTCCAGCGACGTCATGACTCCTGTCGAGTTATGAGGGACACATCAGGCATCTCTTCGAGGCTTGGCAGGGCCAAAGGGACGCTTCTCGAGGTGAGGCTGGAGACCCAGGGTCGCTTTCCAGTAGCCACAGTGATATTGCGATTCCTGTCATAGTTCAAGAGGAATCAGGCATCTATACCTTTTGAAGCAGTGAATTCTGCGTGCTACTCGAAGTGTCAAAGGTATGTGAGGCATTCCATCGAAAGGAGTCTGGGACCTACGGCTTTCTCTAGGATCTCCACAGGGATTCAGACATCCCTTCACCTTTTGAGATGAAAGATGTGTCTGTATTCATGCCACTGAAAGGAAACCCTGTCTCCTTTCGAGTCAGGGCTTCTCGGTGAATATTCCACTTGAGGCAGCATACTCAGGGTCCCTCCCTCACACCTACAACTGAGAAAATCCTCCTCTTGAGGAGCTTGTGGAAAATTGGCATACGTCTTGAGTCTAAGCCAGGCAATCAGCTCTCATCGACAGGCAATTTGGGGTCCACGGAGCATTCCTCGAGTTGCTCTGCTGAACTTGGTATTCCTCTACGCTTGGCACGTTGTTCTCGGGGAACCTCTGGAGTTTCCTAAAGGAAGTCAAGCCACTGGTCATGTTTGACGGGGAACGGGGGATGGCTCTGGAGTCAATGCAGGGGAATCGGGCCTCATCTCGAGTTGATTTGTGCTACATGGACCTCCTTCGCGATGCTGGTGTGACCCCAAGGTCCCTCTATACTTGTGACAGTCTTCTTTCGGATTGTCTCGAGATCCATCAAGCAAGTCGAGTTTCCTTACATGTATCATGGGGAACACGGGATTGCTCTGCATGCAGTGCAGAGGAATCGCGCCCTTATCTTGCTTTGAGGGGGAAGTCTCATGGTTACTCTCGAGTTGCAGCGGGGACCTGGGGTATATTCTCGAGTTACGGCGGGGATGGCCCTTCAACACTCGTGTTTGTCCAGCGACGCCATGACTCCTGTCGAGTTATGAGGGACACGTCAGGCATCTCTTCGAAGCTTGGCAGGGCCAAAGGGACGCTTCTCGAGGTGAGGCGGGAGACCCAGGGTCCCTTTCCAGTAGCCACAGGGATATTTGGATTCCTGTCAAAGTTCACGATGAATCAGGCATCGTTACGTTTTGAAGCAGTGAACTCTGCGTGCCACTCGAGGTGTAAAAGGTATGTGAGGGATTCCATCGAAAGGAGTCTGCGACCTAGGGTATTCTCCAAAGACTCCACCGGGGATTCAGACATCCCTTCACGTTGTGAGATGAAAGATGAGCCTTTATTCACTCACTGCAAGGAAACCCGGCCTCCTTTCGTGTCAGGGCTTCTCGGTGTATATTCCACTTGAGACAGAAAACACAGGGTCCCTCCCTCACAACTACTGCTGAGAGAAGCCTCCTCTTGAGGGGCTTGTGGAAAGTTGGATTTCGTCTTGAGTCTAAGCCAGGCAATCAGCTCTCATCTCCAGGCAATTTGGGGTCCACGGAGCATTCCTCGAGTTGCTCTGCTGAACTTGGTATTCCTCTAGGCTTGGCACGTTGTTCTCAGGGAACCTCTGGAGTTGCCTAAAGGAAGTCAAGCCACTGGTCGTGTTTGATCGGGTACGTGGGATGGCTCTGGAGTCAAGGCAGGGGAATCGGGCCTCATCTCGAGTTGATTTCGGGTACATGGAGCTCCTTCACGATGCTGGTGTGACCTCAGGGTCCCTCTATATTTGTGACAGTGTTCTTGCGGATTGTCTTGAGATCTATCAATCAAGTCGAGTTTCCTTACATGTATCATGGGGAACACGGGATTGCTCTGCATGCAGTGCAAGGGAATCGCGCCTTATCACACTCTGAGGGGGAAGTCTAATGGTTATTCTCGAGCTGCGGTGGGGACCTGGGGTATATTCTGGAGTTACGACGGGGATGGCCCTTCAAAACTCGTGTTTGTCCAGTGATGTCAGGACTAATGTCGAGTTATGTGGGACAACTCAGGAATCTCTTCGAAGCTTGGCAGGGCCAAAGAGAGGCTTCTCGAGGTGAGGCGGGAGACCCAGGGTCCCTTTGCAGTAGCCACAGGGATATTGGGATTCCTGTCAATGTTCAAGAGGAGTCAGGTATGGTTACCTTTTGAAGCAGTGAACTCTGTGTGCCACTCAAGGTGTCAAAAGCATGTGAGGCATTCCTTAGAAAGGAGTCGGGGACCAAGGGCTTTCTCTGGCACTCCACAGAGAATTCAGACATCCTTCACCTTGTGAGATGAAAGATGAGCCTGTATTCAAGCCACTGCTAGGAAACCCGGCCTTCTTTCGAGTCAGGGCTTCTCGGTGTATATTCCACTTGAGGCAGCAAACTCAGGTCCCTCCCTCACAACTACTGCTGAGAGAAGAATCCTCTTGAGGGGCTTGTGGAAAGTTGGCATACGTCTTGTGTCTAAGCCAGGCAATCAGATCTCATCTCCAGGCAATTTGGGGTCCACGGAGCATACCTCGATTTGTTCTGCTGAACTTGGTATTCCTCTAGGCTTGGCACGTTGTTCTCGGGGAACCTCTGGAGTTGCCTAAATGAAGTCAAGCCACTGGTCGAGTTTGATGGGGTACGTGGGATGGCTCTGGAGTCAAGGTAGGGGAATCGGCCTCATCTCGAGTTGATTTCGGGTACATGGAACTCCTTTGGGATGCTGGTGTGACCTCAGGGTCCCTCTGTACTTGTGACAGTGTTCTTGCGGACTGTCTTGAGATCCATTAAGCAAGTCGAGGCTCCTTACATGTTTCATGGGGATCACGGGATTGCTCTGTGTGCAGTGCAGGGGAATCGGGCCTCATCTCGCTTTAAGGGGGAGCCTCATGGTTTTTCTCGAGTTACTGCGTGGACCTGGGTTATATTCTCGAGTTACGGCGGGGATGGCCCTTCAACACACGTGTTTGTCCAGCGACGTCAGGACTCCTGTCGAGTTATGTGTGACACCTCAGGAATCTCTTCGAGGCTTGGCAGGGCCAAAGCAACGCTTCTCGAAGTGAGGCGGGAGACCAAAGGTCCCTTTCCAGTAGCCACAGGGATATAGGTATTCCTGTCAATTTTCAAGAGGAGTCAGGCATCGTCACCTTTTGAAGCAATGAACTCTGCGTGCTGCTCGAGGTGTCAAATGCATGTGAGGCATTCCGTCGAAAATCAGGGACCTAGGGCATACTCTAGGGACTCCACAGGGGATTCAGACATCCCTTCAA
This sequence comes from Odocoileus hemionus, assembly GCA_020976825.1. NCBI lineage: Eukaryota > Metazoa > Chordata > Mammalia > Artiodactyla > Cervidae > Odocoileus > Odocoileus hemionus. The sequence goes on along the minus strand of JAJLRB010001297.1, from coordinate 11,547 downwards.
CTTGTGAGATTAAAGAGGGGCCTGTAATCAATCCACTGCAATGAAACCCGGCCTCCTTTCGAGTCAGGGCTTCTCGGTGTATATTCCACTCGAGGCAGCAAACTCAGGGTCCCTCACTCAAACCTACTGCTGAGAGAAGAAGCCTTCTCTTGAGGGGCTTGTGGAAAATTGGCATACGTCTTGAGTTCAAACCAGGCAATCAGCTCTCATCTCCAGGCAATTTGGGGCCCAGGGAGCATTCCTCGAGTTGCTCTGCTGAACTTGGTATTCCTCTACGCTTGGCACGTTGTTCTCGGGGAACCTCTGGAGTTGCCTAAAGGAAGTCAAGCCACTGGACATGTTTGACGGGGAATTGGCGATGGCTCTGGAGTCAATGCAGGCGAATCGGGCCTCATCTCAAGTTGATTTGGGGTACATGGACTTCCTTGCGATGATGATGTGACCTCAGGGTCCCTCTCAACTTGTGACAGTGTTCTTGCGGATTGTCATGAGATCTATCAAGCAAGTCGAGTTTCCTTACATGTATCATGGGGAACACGGGATTGCTCTGCATGCAGTGCAAGGGAATCGCGCCTTATCACGCTTTCAGGGGGAAGTCTCATGGTTATTCTCGAGCTGCGGCGGGGACCTGGGTATATTCTGGAGTTACAGCGGGGATGGCCCTTCAAAACTCGTGTTTGTCCAGCGACGTCATGACTCCTGTCGAGTTATGAGGGACACATCAGGCATCTCTTCGAGGCTTGGCAGGGCCAAAGGGACGCTTCTCGAGGTGAGGCTGGAGACCCAGGGTCGCTTTCCAGTAGCCACAGTGATATTGCGATTCCTGTCATAGTTCAAGAGGAATCAGGCATCTATACCTTTTGAAGCAGTGAATTCTGCGTGCTACTCGAAGTGTCAAAGGTATGTGAGGCATTCCATCGAAAGGAGTCTGGGACCTACGGCTTTCTCTAGGATCTCCACAGGGGATTCAGACATCCCTTCACCTTTTGAGATGAAAGATGTGTCTGTATTCATGCCACTGAAAGGAAACCCTGTCTCCTTTCGAGTCAGGGCTTCTCGGTGAATATTCCACTTGAGGCAGCATACTCAGGGTCCCTCCCTCACACCTACAACTGAGAAAATCCTCCTCTTGAGGAGCTTGTGGAAAATTGGCATACGTCTTGAGTCTAAGCCAGGCAATCAGCTCTCATCGACAGGCAATTTGGGGTCCACGGAGCATTCCTCGAGTTGCTCTGCTGAACTTGGTATTCCTCTACGCTTGGCACGTTGTTCTCGGGGAACCTCTGGAGTTTCCTAAAGGAAGTCAAGCCACTGGTCATGTTTGACGGGGAACGGGGGATGGCTCTGGAGTCAATGCAGGGGAATCGGGCCTCATCTCGAGTTGATTTGTGCTACATGGACCTCCTTCGCGATGCTGGTGTGACCCCAAGGTCCCTCTATACTTGTGACAGTCTTCTTTCGGATTGTCTCGAGATCCATCAAGCAAGTCGAGTTTCCTTACATGTATCATGGGGAACACGGGATTGCTCTGCATGCAGTGCAGAGGAATCGCGCCTTATCTTGCTTTGAGGGGGAAGTCTCATGGTTACTCTCGAGTTGCAGCGGGGACCTGGGGTATATTCTCGAGTTACGGCGGCGGGGATGGCCCTTCAACACTCGTGTTTGTCCAGCGACGCCATGACTCCTGTCGAGTTATGAGGGACACGTCAGGCATCTCTTCGAAGCTTGGCAGGGCCAAAGGGACGCTTCTCGAGGTGAGGCGGGAGACCCAGGGTCCCTTTCCAGTAGCCACAGGGATATTTGGATTCCTGTCAAAGTTCACGATGAATCAGGCATCGTTACGTTTTGAAGCAGTGAACTCTGCGTGCCACTCGAGGTGAAAAGGTATGTGAGGGATTCCATCGAAAGGAGTCTGCGACCTAGGGTATTCTCCAAAGACTCCACCGGGGATTCAGACATCCCTTCACGTTGTGAGATGAAAGATGAGCCTTTATTCACTCACTGCAAGGAAACCCGGCCTCCTTTCGTGTCAGGGCTTCTCGGTGTATATTCCACTTGAGACAGAAAACACAGGGTCCCTCCCTCACAACTACTGCTGAGAGAAGCCTCCTCTTGAGGGGCTTGTGGAAAGTTGGATTTCGTCTTGAGTCTAAGCCAGGCAATCAGCTCTCATCTCCAGGCAATTTGGGGTCCACGGAGCATTCCTCGAGTTGCTCTGCTGAACTTGGTATTCCTCTAGGCTTGGCACGTTGTTCTCAGGGAACCTCTGGAGTTGCCTAAAGGAAGTCAAGCCACTGGTCGTGTTTGATCGGGTACGTGGGATGGCTCTGGAGTCAAGGCAGGGGAATCGGGCCTCATCTCGAGTTGATTTCGGGTACATGGAGCTCCTTCACGATGCTGGTGTGACCTCAGGGTCCCTCTATATTTGTGACAGTGTTCTTGCGGATTGTCTTGAGATCTCTATCAATCAAGTCGAGTTTCCTTACATGTATCATGGGGAACACGGGATTGCTCTGCATGCAGTGCAAGGGAATCGCGCCTTATCACACTCTGAGGGGGAAGTCTAATGGTTATTCTCGAGCTGCGGTGGGGACCTGGGGTATATTCTGGAGTTACGACGGGGATGGCCCTTCAAAACTCGTGTTTGTCCAGTGATGTCAGGACTAATGTCGAGTTATGTGGGACAACTCAGGAATCTCTTCGAAGCTTGGCAGGGCCAAAGAGAGGCTTCTCGAGGTGAGGCGGGAGACCCAGGGTCCCTTTGCAGTAGCCACAGGGATATTGGGATTCCTGTCAATGTTCAAGAGGAGTCAGGTATGGTTACCTTTTGAAGCAGTGAACTCTGTGTGCCACTCAAGGTGTCAAAAGCATGTGAGGCATTCCTTAGAAAGGAGTCGGGGACCAAGGGCTTTCTCTGGCACTCCACAGAGAATTCAGACATCCTTCACCTTGTGAGATGAAAGATGAGCCTGTATTCAAGCCACTGCTAGGAAACCCGGCCTTCTTTCGAGTCAGGGCTTCTCGGTGTATATTCCACTTGAGGCAGCAAACTCAGGTCCCTCCCTCACAACTACTGCTGAGAGAAGAATCCTCTTGAGGGGCTTGTGGAAAGTTGGCATACGTCTTGTGTCTAAGCCAGGCAGGCAATCAGATCTCATCTCCAGGCAATTTGGGGTCCACGGAGCATACCTCGATTTGTTCTGCTGAACTTGGTATTCCTCTAGGCTTGGCACGTTGTTCTCGGGGAACCTCTGGAGTTGCCTAAATGAAGTCAAGCCACTGGTCGAGTTTGATGGGGTACGTGGGATGGCTCTGGAGTCAAGGTAGGGGAATCGGCCTCATCTCGAGTTGATTTCGGGTACATGGAACTCCTTTGGGATGCTGGTGTGACCTCAGGGTCCCTCTGTACTTGTGACAGTGTTCTTGCGGACTGTCTTGAGATCCATTAAGCAAGTCGAGGCTCCTTACATGTTTCATGGGGATCACGGGATTGCTCTGCATGCAGTGCAGGGGAATCGGGCCTCATCTCGCTTTAAGGGGGAGCCTCATGGTTTTTCTCGAGTTACTGCGTGGACCTGGGTTATATTCTCGAGTTACGGCGGGGATGGCCCTTCAACACACGTGTTTGTCCAGCGACGTCAGGACTCCTGTCGAGTTATGTGTGACACCTCAGGAATCTCTTCGAGGCTTGGCAGGGCCAAAGCAACGCTTCTCGAAGTGAGGCGGGAGACCAAAGGTCCCTTTCCAGTAGCCACAGGGATATAGGTATTCCTGTCAATTTTCAAGAGGAGTCAGGCATCGTCACCTTTTGAAGCAATGAACTCTGCGTGCTGCTCGAGGTGTCAAATGCATGTGAGGCATTCCGTCGAAAATCAGGGACCTAGGGCATACTCTAGGGACTCCACAGGGGATTCAGACATCCCTTCAACTTGTGAGATTAAAGAGGGGCCTGTAATCAATCCACTGCAATGAAAAACCCGGCCTCCTTTCGAGTCAGGGCTTCTCGGTGTATATTCCACTCGAGGCAGCAAACTCAGGGTCCCTCACTCAAACCTACTGCTGAGAGAAGCCTTCTCTTGAGGGGCTTGTGGAAAATTGGCATACGTCTTGAGTTCAAACCAGGCAATCAGCTCTCATCTCCAGGCAATTTGGGGCCCAGGGAGCATTCCTCGAGTTGCTCTGCTGAACTTGGTATTCCTCTACGCTTGGCACGTTGTTCTCGGGGAACCTCTGGAGTTGCCTAAAGGAAGTCAAGCCACTGGACATGTTTGACGGGGAATTGGCGATGGCTCTGGAGTCAATGCAGGCGAATCGGGCCTCATCTCAAGTTGATTTGGGGTACATGGACTTCCTTGCGATGATGATGTGACCTCAGGGTCCCTCTCAACTTGTGACAGTGTTCTTGCGGATTGTCATGAGATCTATCAAGCAAGTCGAGTTTCCTTACATGTATCATGGGGAACACGGGATTGCTCTGCATGCAGTGCAAGGGAATCGCGCCTTATCACGCTTTCAGGGGGAAGTCTCATGGTTATTCTCGAGCTGCGGCGGGGACCTGGGGTATATTCTGGAGTTACAGCGGGGATGGCCCTTCAAAACTCGTGTTTGTCCAGCGACGTCATGACTCCTGTCGAGTTATGAGAGGGACACATCAGGCATCTCTTCGAGGCTTGGCAGGGCCAAAGGGACGCTTCTCGAGGTGAGGTGAGGCTGGAGACCCAGGGTCGCTTTCCAGTAGCCACAGTGATATTGCGATTCCTGTCATAGTTCAAGAGGAATCAGGCATCTATACCTTTTGAAGCAGTGAATTCTGCGTGCTACTCGAAGTGTCAAAGGTATGTGAGGCATTCCATCGAAAGGAGTCTGGGACCTACGGCTTTCTCTAGGATCTCCACAGGGGATTCAGACATCCCTTCACCTTTTGAGATGAAAGATGTGTCTGTATTCATGCCACTGAAAGGAAACCCTGTCTCCTTTCGAGTCAGGGCTTCTCGGTGAATATTCCACTTGAGGCAGCATACTCAGGGTCCCTCCCTCACACCTACAACTGAGAAAATCCTCCTCTTGAGGAGCTTGTGGAAAATTGGCATACGTCTTGAGTCTAAGCCAGGCAATCAGCTCTCATCGACAGGCAATTTGGGGTCCACGGAGCATTCCTCGAGTTGCTCTGCTGAACTTGGTATTCCTCTACGCTTGGCACGTTGTTCTCGGGGAACCTCTGGAGTTTCCTAAAGGAAGTCAAGCCACTGGTCATGTTTGACGGGGAACGGGGGATGGCTCTGGAGTCAATGCAGGGGAATCGGGCCTCATCTCGAGTTGATTTGTGCTACATGGACCTCCTTCGCGATGCTGGTGTGACCCCAAGGTCCCTCTATACTTGTGACAGTCTTCTTTCGGATTGTCTCGAGATCCATCAAGCAAGTCGAGTTTCCTTACATGTATCATGGGGAACACGGGATTGCTCTGCATGCAGTGCAGAGGAATCGCGCCTTATCTTGCTTTGAGGGGGAAGTCTCATGGTTACTCTCGAGTTGCAGCGGGGACCTGGGGTATATTCTCGAGTTACGGCGGGGATGGCCCTTCAACACTCGTGTTTGTCCAGCGACGCCATGACTCCTGTCGAGTTATGAGGGACACGTCATCATCTCTTCGAAGCTTGGCAGGGCCAAAGGGACGCTTCTCGAGGTGAGGCGGGAGACCCAGGGTCCCTTTCCAGTAGCCACAGGGATATTTGGATTCCTGTCAAAGTTCACGATGAATCAGGCATCGTTACGTTTTGAAGCAGTGAACTCTGCGTGCCACTCGAGGTGTAAAAGGTATGTGAGGGATTCCATCGAAAGGAGTCTGCGACCTAGGGTATTCTCCAAAGACTCCACCGGGGATTCAGACATCCCTTCACGTTGTGAGATGAAAGATGAGCCTTTATTCACTCACTGCAAGGAAACCCGGCCTCCTTTCGTGTCAGGGCTTCTCGGTGTATATTCCACTTGAGACAGAAAACACAGGGTCCCTCCCTCACAACTACTGCTGAGAGAAGCCTCCTCTTGAGGGGCTTGTGGAAAGTTGGATTTCGTCTTGAGTCTAAGCCAGGCAATCAGCTCTCATCTCCAGGCAATTTGGGGTCCACGGAGCATTCCTCGAGTTGCTCTGCTGAACTTGGTATTCCTCTAGGCTTGGCACGTTGTTCTCAGGGAACCTCTGGAGTTGCCTAAAGGAAGTCAAGCCACTGGTCGTGTTTGATCGGGTACGTGGGATGGCTCTGGAGTCAAGGCAGGGGAATCGGGCCTCATCTCGAGTTGATTTCGGGTACATGGAGCTCCTTCACGATGCTGGTGTGACCTCAGGGTCCCTCTATATTTGTGACAGTGTTCTTGCGGATTGTCTTGAGATCTATCAATCAAGTCGAGTTTCCTTACATGTATCATGGGGAACACGGGATTGCTCTGCATGCAGTGCAAGGGAATCGCGCCTTATCACACTCTGAGGGGGAAGTCTAATGGTTATTCTCGAGCTGCGGTGGGGACCTGGGGTATATTCTGGAGTTACGACGGGGATGGCCCTTCAAAACTCGTGTTTGTCCAGTGATGTCAGGACTAATGTCGAGTTATGTGGGACAACTCAGGAATCTCTTCGAAGCTTGGCAGGGGCCAAAGAGAGGCTTCTCGAGGTGAGGCGGGAGACCCAGGGTCCCTTTGCAGTAGCCACAGGGATATTGGGATTCCTGTCAATGTTCAAGAGGAGTCAGGTATGGTTACCTTTTGAAGCAGTGAACTCTGTGTGCCACTCAAGGTGTCAAAAGCATGTGAGGCATTCCTTAGAAAGGAGTCGGGGACCAAGGGCTTTCTCTGGCACTCCACAGAGAATTCAGACATCCTTCACCTTGTGAGATGAAAGATGAGCCTGTATTCAAGCCACTGCTAGGAAACCCGGCCTTCTTTCGAGTCAGGGCTTCTCGGTGTATATTCCACTTGAGGCAGCAAACTCAGGTCCCTCCCTCACAACTACTGCTGAGAGAAGAATCCTCTTGAGGGGCTTGTGGAAAGTTGGCATACGTCTTGTGTCTAAGCCAGGCAATCAGATCTCATCTCCAGGCAATTTGGGGTCCACGGAGCATACCTCGATTTGTTCTGCTGAACTTGGTATTCCTCTAGGCTAGGCTTGGCACGTTGTTCTCGGGGAACCTCTGGAGTTGCCTAAATGAAGTCAAGCCACTGGTCGAGTTTGATGGGGTACGTGGGATGGCTCTGGAGTCAAGGTAGGGGAATCGGCCTCATCTCGAGTTGATTTCGGGTACATGGAACTCCTTTGGGATGCTGGTGTGACCTCAGGGTCCCTCTGTACTTGTGACAGTGTTCTTGCGGACTGTCTTGAGATCCATTAAGCAAGTCGAGGCTCCTTACATGTTTCATGGGGATCACGGGATTGCTCTGCATGCAGTGCAGGGGAATCGGGCCTCATCTCGCTTTAAGGGGGGAGCCTCATGGTTTTTCTCGAGTTACTGCGTGGACCTGGGTTATATTCTCGAGTTACGGCGGGGATGGCCCTTCAACACACGTGTTTGTCCAGCGACGTCAGGACTCCTGTCGAGTTATGTGTGACACCTCAGGAATCTCTTCGAGGCTTGGCAGGGCCAAAGCAACGCTTCTCGAGTGAGGCGGGAGACCAAAGGTCCCTTTCCAGTAGCCACAGGGATATAGGTATTCCTGTCAATTTTCAAGAGGAGTCAGGCATCGTCACCTTTTGAAGCAATGAACTCTGCGTGCTGCTCGAGGTGTCAAATGCATGTGAGGCATTCCGTCGAAAATCAGGGACCTAGGGCATACTCTAGGGACTCCACAGGGGATTCAGACATCCCTTCAACTTGTGAGATTAAAGAGGGGCCTGTAATCAATCCACTGCAATGAAACCCGGCCTCCTTTCGAGTCAGGGCTTCTCGGTGTATATTCCACTCGAGGCAGCAAACTCAGGGTCCCTCACTCAAACCTACTGCTGAGAGAAGCCTTCTCTTGAGGGGCTTGTGGAAAATTGGCATACGTCTTGAGTTCAAACCAGGCAATCAGCTCTCATCTCCAGGCAATTTGGGGCCCAGGGAGCATTCCTCGAGTTGCTCTGCTGAACTTGGTATTCCTCTACGCTTGGCACGTTGTTCTCGGGGGAACCTCTGGAGTTGCCTAAAGGAAGTCAAGCCACTGGACATGTTTGACGGGGAATTGGCGATGGCTCTGGAGTCAATGCAGGCGAATCGGGCCTCATCTCAAGTTGATTTGGGGTACATGGACTTCCTTGCGATGATGATGTGACCTCAGGGTCCCTCTCAACTTGTGACAGTGTTCTTGCGGATTGTCATGAGATCTATCAAGCAAGTCGAGTTTCCTTACATGTATCATGGGGAACACGGGATTGCTCTGCATGCAGTGCAAGGGAATCGCGCCTTATCACGCTTTCAGGGGGAAGTCTCATGGTTATTCTCGAGCTGCGGCGGGGACCTGGGGTATATTCTGGAGTTACAGCGGGGATGGCCCTTCAAAACTCGTGTTTGTCCAGCGACGTCATGACTCCTGTCGAGTTATGAGGGACACATCAGGCATCTCTTCGAGGCTTGGCAGGGCCAAAGGGACGCTTCTCGAGGTGAGGCTGGAGACCCAGGGTCGCTTTCCAGTAGCCACAGTGATATTGCGATTCCTGTCATAGTTCAAGAGGAATCAGGCATCTATACCTTTTGAAGCAGTGAATTCTGCGTGCTACTCGAAGTGTCAAAGGTATGTGAGGCATTCCATCGAAAGGAGTCTGGGACCTACGGCTTTCTCTAGGATCTCCACAGGGGATTCAGACATCCCTTCACCTTTTGAGATGAAAGATGTGTCTGTATTCATGCCACTGAAAGGAAACCCTGTCTCCTTTCGAGTCAGGGCTTCTCGGTGAATATTCCACTTGAGGCAGCATACTCAGGGTCCCTCCCTCACACCTACAACTGAGAAAATCCTCCTCTTGAGGAGCTTGTGGAAAATTGGCATACGTCTTGAGTCTAAGCCAGGCAATCAGCTCTCATCGACAGGCAATTTGGGGTCCACGGAGCATTCCTCGAGTTGCTCTGCTGAACTTGGTATTCCTCTACGCTTGGCACGTTGTTCTCGGGGAACCTCTGGAGTTTCCTAAAGGAAGTCAAGCCACTGGTCATGTTTGACGGGGAACGGGGGATGGCTCTGGAGTCAATGCAGGGGAATCGGGCCTCATCTCGAGTTGATTTGTGCTACATGGACCTCCTTCGCGATGCTGGTGTGACCCCAAGGTCCCTCTATACTTGTGACAGTCTTCTTTCGGATTGTCTCGAGATCCATCAAGCAAGTCGAGTTTCCTTACATGTATCATGGGGAACACGGGATTGCTCTGCATGCAGTGCAGAGGAATCGCGCCTTATCTTGCTTTGAGGGGGAAGTCTCATGGTTTTTACTCTCGAGTTGCAGCGGGGACCTGGGGTATATTCTCGAGTTACGGCGGGGATGGCCCTTCAACACTCGTGTTTGTCCAGCGACGCCATGACTCCTGTCGAGTTATGAGGGACACGTCAGGCATCTCTTCGAAGCTTGGCAGGGCCAAAGGGACGCTTCTCGAGGTGAGGCGGGAGACCCAGGGTCCCTTTCCAGTAGCCACACAGGATATTTGGATTCCTGTCAAAGTTCACGATGAATCAGGCATCGTTACGTTTTGAAGCAGTGAACTCTGCGTGCCACTCGAGGTGTAAAAGGTATGTGAGGGATTCCATCGAAAGGAGTCTGCGACCTAGGGTATTCTCCAAAGACTCCACGGGGATTCAGACATCCCTTCACGTTGTGAGATGAAAGATGAGCCTTTATTCACTCACTGCAAGGAAACCCGGCCTCCTTTCGTGTCAGGGCTTCTCGGTGTATATTCCACTTGAGACAGAAAACACAGGGTCCCTCCCTCACAACTACTGCTGAGAGAAGCCTCCTCTTGAGGGGCTTGTGGAAAGTTGGATTTCGTCTTGAGTCTAAGCCAGGCAATCAGCTCTCATCTCCAGGCAATTTGGGGTCCACGGAGCATTCCTCGAGTTGCTCTGCTGAACTTGGTATTCCTCTAGGCTTGGCACGTTGTTCTCAGGGAACCTCTGGAGTTGCCTAAAGGAAGTCAAGCCACTGGTCGTGTTTGATCGGGTACGTGGGATGGCTCTGGAGTCAAGGCAGGGGAATCGGGCCTCATCTCGAGTTGATTTCGGGTACATGGAGCTCCTTCACGATGCTGGTGTGACCTCAGGGTCCCTCTATATTTGTGACAGTGTTCTTGCGGATTGTCTTGAGATCTATCAATCAAGTCGAGTTTCCTTACATGTATCATGGGGAACACGGGATTGCTCTGCATGCAGTGCAAGGGAATCGCGCCTTATCACACTCTGAGGGGGAAGTCTAATGGTTATTCTCGAGCTGCGGTGGGGACCTGGGGTATATTCTGGAGTTACGACGGGGATGGCCCTTCAAAACTCGTGTTTGTCCAGTGATGTCAGGACTAATGTCGAGTTATGTGGGACAACTCAGGAATCTCTTCGAAGCTTGGCAGGGCCAAAGAGAGGCTTCTCGAGGTGAGGCGGGAGACCCAGGGTCCCTTTGCAGTAGCCACAGGGATATTGGGATTCCTGTCAATGTTCAAGAGGAGTCAGGTATGGTTACCTTTTGAAGCAGTGAACTCTGTGTGCCACTCAAGGTGTCAAAAGCATGTGAGGCATTCCTTAGAAAGGAGTCGGGGACCAAGGGCTTTCTCTGGCACTCCACAGAGAATTCAGACATCCTTCACCTTGTGAGATGAAAGATGAGCCTGTATTCAAGCCACTGCTAGGAAACCCGGCCTTCTTTCGAGTCAGGGCTTCTCGGTGTATATTCCACTTGAGGCAGCAAACTCAGGTCCCTCCCTCACAACTACTGCTGAGAGAAGAATCCTCTTGAGGGGCTTGTGGAAAGTTGGCATACGTCTTGTGTCTAAGCCAGGCAATCAGATCTCATCTCCAGGCAATTTGGGGTCCACGGAGCATACCTCGATTTGTTCTGCTGAACTTGGTATTCCTCTAGGCTTGGCACGTTGTTCTCGGGGAACCTCTGGAGTTGCCTAAATGAAGTCAAGCCACTGGTCGAGTTTGATGGGGTACGTGGGATGGCTCTGGAGTCAAGGTAGGGGAATCGGCCTCATCTCGAGTTGATTTCGGGTACATGGAACTCCTTTGGGATGCTGGTGTGACCTCAGGGTCCCTCTGTACTTGTGACAGTGTTCTTGCGGACTGTCTTGAGATCCATTAAGCAAGTCGAGGCTCCTTACATGTTTCATGGGGATCACGGGATTGCTCTGCATGCAGTGCAGGGGAATCGGGCCTCATCTCGCTTTAAGGGGGAGCCTCATGGTTTTTCTCGAGTTACTGCGTGGACCTGGGTTATATTCTCGAGTTACGGCGGGGATGGCCCTTCAACACACGTGTTTGTCCAGCGACGTCAGGACTCCTGTCGAGTTATGTGTGACACCTCAGGAATCTCTTCGAGGCTTGGC
>JAJLRB010001296.1:0-80587 GCA_020976825.1 Odocoileus hemionus | reverse complement strand
GAGCTCCTTCGCGGTGCTGGTGTGACCTAAGGGTCCCTCTGTACTTGTGACAGTGTTCTTGTGTTCCCTCTCGAGATACATCAAGAAAGTCGAGGCTCCTTACATGTTTCATGGGGATCACGGGATTGCTCTGCATGCAGTGCAGGGGAATCGGGACTCATCTCGCTTTAAGGGGGAGCCTCATGGTTTTTCTCGAGTTACTGCGTAGACCTGGGTTATATTCTCGAGTTACGGCGGGGATGGCCCTTCAACACACGTTTTTGTCCAGCGACGTCAGGACTCCTGTCGAGTTACGAGGGACACCTCAGGAATCTCTTCGAGGCTTGGCAGGGCCAAAGGGACGCTTCTCGAGGTGAGGCGGGAGACCAAAGGTCCCTTTCCAGTAGCCACAGGGATATAGGTATTCCTGTCAATTTTCAAGAGGAGTCAGGCATCGTCACCTTTTGAAGCAATGAACTCTGCGTGCCGCTCGAGGTGTCAAATGCATGTGAGGCATTCGTCGAAAATCAGGGACCTAGGGCATACTCTAGGGACTCCACAGGGATTCAGACATCCCTTCACCTTGTGAGATGAAAGAGGAGCCTGTATTCAAGTCACTGAAATGAAACCCGCCCTCCTTTCGAGTCAGGGCTTCTCGGTGTATATTCCAATTGAGGCAGCAAACTCAGGGTCCCTCACTCAAACCTACTGCTGAGAGAAGCCTTCTCTTGAGGGGCTTGTGGAAAATTGGCATACGTCTTGAGTTCAAACCAGGCAATCAGCTCTCATCTCCAGGCAATTTGGGGCCCAGGGAGCATTCCTCGAGTTGCTCTGCTGAACTTGGTATTCCTCTAGACTTGGCACGTTTTTCTCTGGGAACCTCTGGAGTTGCCTAAAGGAAGTCAAGCCACTGGTCGTGTTTGATGTGGAAAGGATTATGGATCTGGAAAAAGGGAGGGGAATGGGGTTCATCTCGAGTTGATTGGGGGTACATGGAGCTCCTTTGCGATGCTGGTGTGACCTCAGGGTCCCTTTGTACTTGTGACAGTGTTCTTGCGGATTGTCTGGAGATCGATGAAGCAAGTCGAGGCTCCTTACATGTTTCATGGTGATCACGGGATTGCTCTGCATGCAATGCACGGGAATCGGGCCTCATCTCGCTAGGACAGGGAAGTCTCATGGTTTTTCTCGAGTTAAGGCAAGGACCTGGGATATATTCTCGAGTTATGGCGGGGAAGGCCCTTCAACACCCGTGTTGGTCCAGCGACCTCAGGACTCCTGTCGAGTTACGAGGGACACCTCAGGAATCTCTTTGAGGCTTGGTAGGGGCAAAGGGATGCTTCTCGAGGTGAGACGGGAGACCCAGAGTCCTTTTCCAGTAGCCACAGGGATATTGGGATTCCTGTCAATGTTCAAGAGGAGTCAGGCATCGTCACATTTTGAAGCAGTGAACTCTGCGTGCCGCTCGAGGTGTCAAAGGCATGTGAGGCATTCCGTCGAAAGGATTCGGGGACCTAAGGTTTTCTCTAGGGACTCCACAGGGGATTCAGACATCCCGTCACCTTGTCAGATGAAAGAGGAGCCTGTATTCAAGCCACTGCAATGAAACCCGGCCTCCTTTCGAGTCAGGGCTTCACGGTGTATATTCCACTTGACGCAGCAAATTCAGGGTACCTCCCTCACATTTTCTGCTGAGAGAATCCTTCTCTTGAGGGGCTTGTGGAAAATTGGCATAAGTCTTGAGTCTAAGCCAGGCAATCAGCTCTCATCTCCAGGCAATTTGGGGTCCACGAAGCATTCCTCGAGTTGCTCTGCTGAACTTGGTATTCCTCTAGACTTGGCACGTTGTTCTCGGGGAACCTCTGGAGTTGACTAAAGTAAGTAAAGCCACTGTTCGTGTGTGATGGGGAACGGGGGATGGCTCTGGAGTCAAGGCAGGGGAATCGGGCCTCATCTCGAGTTTATTTGGTTTACATGAAACTCCTTCGGGGTTCTGGTTTGACCTCAGTGTCCATCTCTACTTGTGACAGTGTTCTAGCGAACTGTCTCGAGATTCATCAAGTAAGTCGAGGCTCCTTACATGTTTCATGGGGATCACAGGATTGCTCTGCATGCAGTGCAGGGGAATCGGGCTTCATCTCGCTTTGAGGCGGAAGTCTCATGGTTTTCCTCTAGGTTCGGCAGGGACCTGGGCTATATACTCGATTTACGGCGGGGATGGCCCTTCAACACTTGTTCTTTTATCGCGACGTTAAGACTCCTGTCGAATTGCGAGGGACACTTCAGGAATCTCTTCGAGGCTTGGCAGGGCCAAAGGGACGCTTCTTGATGATAGGCGGGAGACCCAGAGTCCCTTTCCAGTAGCCACAGGGATATTGGTACTCCTGTCAATATTCAAGAGTAGTCAGGCATCCTCACATTCTGATGCAATGAACTCTGTGTGCCGCTCGAGGTTTCTAAGGCATGTGAGGCATTCTGTCGAAATGAGTCGGGGACCTAGGGCTTTCTCTACGGACTCCACAGGGGATTCAGACATCCCTTCACCTTTTGAGATGAAAGAGGACTCTGTATTCAAGCCACTGGAATGAAACCCGGCCTCCTTTAGAGTCAGGGCTTCTCGGTGTATATTCCACTTGAGGCAACAAACTCAGGGTCCCTCCCTCACACATACTGCTGAGAGAAGCCTCCTCTTGAGGGGCTTGTGGAAAATTGGCATACGTCTTGAGTCTAAACCAGGCAATCAGCTCTCATCTGGAGGCAATTTGGGGTCCACGGAGCATTCCTCGAGTTGCTCTTCTGAACTTGGAATTTCTCTAGATTTGGCACGTTGTTTTCAAGGAAACTCTGGAGTTGCCTAAAGGAAGTCAAGTCACTGGTCGTGTTTGATGGGGAAAGGGTAATGGATCTGGAGAAAGGGAGGGAAATGGGGCTTCATCTCGAGTTGATCTGGGGTACATGGAGCTCCTTCGCGATGCTGGTGTGACCTCAGGGTCCCTCTGTACTTGTGGCAGTGTTCTTGCGTTCTCTCTTGAGATACATCAAGCAAGTCGAGGCTCCTTACATGTTTCATGGGGATCACGGGATTGCTCTGCATGCAGTGCAGGGGAATCGGGCCTCATCTCGCTTTAAGGGGGAGCCTCATGGTTTTTCTCGAGTTACTGCATGGACCTGGATTATATTCTCGAGTTACGGCGGGGATGGCCCTTCAACACACGTTTTTGTCCAGCGACGTCAGGACTCCTGTCGAGTTACGAGAGACACCTCAGGAATCTCTTCGAGGCTTGGCAGGGCCAAAGGGACGCTTCTCGAGGTGTGGCGGGAGACCAAAGGTCCCTTTCCAGTAGCCACAGGGATATAGGCATTCCTGTCAATTTTCAAGAGGAGCCACGCATCGTCACCTTTTGAAGCAATGAACTCTGCGTGCCGCTCGAGGTGTCAAATGCATGTGAGGCATTCGTCAAAAATCAGGGACCTAGGGCATACTCTAGGGATTCCACAGGTGATTCAGACATCCCTTCACCTTGTGAGATGAAAGTGGAGCCAGTATTCAAGTCACTGAAATGAAACCCGCCCTCCTTTCGAGTCAGGGCTTCCCGGTGTATATTCCAATTGAGGCAGCAAACTCAGGGTCCCTCCCTCACACCTACTGCTGAGAGAAGCCTTCTCTTGAGGAGCTTGTGGAAAATTGGCATACGTCTTGAGTCTAAGCCAGGCAATCAGCTCTCATCTCCAGGCAATTTGTGGCCCACGGAGCATTCCTCGAGTTGCCCAGCTGAACTTGGTATTACTCTATATTTGGCACGTTGTTCTCAGGGAACCTCTGGAGGTGCCTAAAGGAAGTCAAGCCACTGGTCGTGTTTGATAGGGAATGGGGTTGGATCTGGAGTCAAGGCAGGGGAATCGGGCGTCATCTCGAGTTGATATGGCGTACATGGAGCTCTTTGGCGATGATGGTGTGAAATCAGGGTCCCTCTCTACTTGTGACAGTGTTCTTGCGGACTCTCTCGAGATCCATCAAGCAAGTCGAGGCTCCTTACATGTTTCATGGGATCACGGGATTTCCCTGCATGCATTCCGGTGGGTTCGGGCCTCATCTCGCTTTGAGGGGGAAGTCTCTTTGTTTTTCTTGAGTTGCGGCGGGGACCTGGGGTATATTCTCGAGGTACGGCGTGGATTGCCTTTCAAAACTCGTTTTTGTCCAGCGACGTCAGGACTCCTGTCGAATTACGAGGGACACCTCAGGAATCTCTTCGAGGCTTGGCGGGGCCAAAGGGACGCTTCTCGAGGTGAGAGTGCGGGAGACCCAGGGTCCCTTTTCAGTAGCCACAGGGATATTGGGATTCCTGTCAATGTTCAAGAGGAGTCTGATATCGTCACCTTTCGAAGCAGTGAACTCTGAGTGCCCGATTGAGGTGTCAAAGGCATGTGAGGCATTCCGCGAAAGGAGTCGGGGACCTAGGCTTTCTCTAGGGACTCCACAGGGGGTTCAGACATCCCTTCACCTTGTGAGATGAAAAAGAGCCTGTATTCAAGCCACTGCAAGGAAATCCGGCCTCCTTTCGATCAGGGCTTCTCGGTGTATATTCCCCTTGAGGCAGCAAATCTCAGGGTCCCTCCCTCACACCTACTGCTGAGAGAAGCCTTCTCTTGAGGGGCCTTGTGGAAATTTGACTACGTCTTGAGTCTAAACCAGGCAATCAGCTCTCATCTCCAGGCAATTTGGGTTCCACGGAGCATTCCTCGAGTTGCTCTGCTGAACTTGGTATTCCTCTAGATTTTGGCTATGTTGTTCTCAGGGAACCACTGGAGTTGCCTAAAGGAAGTCAAGACACTGGTCGTGTTTGATGGGGAACGGTGTATGGATCTGGAGTCAAGGCAGGGGAGTTGGGACTCATCTCGAGTTGATTGGGGGTACATGGAGCTCCTTCGCATGCTGGTGTGACCTCAGGTCCCTCTCTACATGTGACAGTGTTCTTGCGGACTGTCTCGAGATCCATCAAGCAAGTCGAGGCTCCTTACATGTTTCATGGGGATCACGGGATTGCTCTGCATGCAGTGCAGGGGAATCGGGCCTCATCTCGCTTTGATGGGGAAGTGTCATGGTTTTTCTCGAGTTAAGGTGGGGACCTGGGTTATATTTTCGAGGTACGGCGGGGATGGCCCTTCAACACTCGTGTTTGTCCAGCGACCTCAGGACTCCTGTCGAGTTACGAGGGACACCTCAGGAATCTCTTCGAGGCTTGGTAGGGACAAAGGGATGCTTCTCGAGGTGAGGCGGGAGACCCAGAGTCCCTTTCCAGTAGCCACAGGGATATTGGGATTCCTGTCAATGTTCAAGAGGAGTCAGGCATCGTCACATTTTGATGCAGTGAACTCTGCGTGCCGCTCGAGGTGTCAAAGGCATGTGAGGCATTCCGTCGAAAGGAGTCGGGGACCTAGGGCTTTCTCTAGGGACTCCACAGGGGATTCAGACATCCCGTCACCTTGTGAGATGAAAGAGGAGCCTGTATTCAAGCCCACTGCAATGAAACCCGCCTCCTTTCGAGTCAGGGCTTCTCGGTGTATATTCCACTTGAGCAGCAAATTCAGGGTCCCTCCCTCACATCTACTGCTGAGAGAAGCCTTCTCTTGAGGGGCTTGTGGAAAATTGGCATACGTCTTGAGTCTAAGCCAGGAAATCAGCTCTCATCTCCAGGCAATTTGGGGTCCACGAAGCATTCCTCGAGTTGCTCTGCTGAACTTGGTATTCCTCTAGACTTGGCACGTTGTTCTCGGGGAACCTCTGGAGTTGCCTAAAGGAAGTCAAGCCACTGGTCGTGTTTGATGGGGAACGGGGGATGGCTCTGGAGTCAAGGCAGGGGAATCGGCCTCATCTCGAGTTGATTTGGGGTACATGGAGCTCCTTCGGTGATGCTGGTGTGACCTCAGGGTCCCTCTCTACTTGTGACAGTGTTCTTGTGGATTGTCTCGATCCATCAAGCAAGTCGAGGCTCCTTACATGTTTCATGGGGATCACGGGATTGCTCTGCATGCAGTGCAGGGGAATCGGGCCTCATCTCGCTTTAAGGGGGCAGTCTCATGGTTTTTCTCGAGTTAAGGCGGGGACCTGGGGTATATTCTCGAGTTACGGCGGGGATGGCCTTCAAGACTCGTGTTTGTCCAGCGACGTCAGGACTCCTGTCGAGTTACGAGGGACACCTCAGGAATCTCTTCGAGGCTTGGCAGGGCCAAAGGGACGCTTCTCGAGGTGAGGCGGGAGACCCAGGGTCCCTTTCCAGTAGCCACAGGGATATTGGGATTCCTGTCAATTTTCAAGAGGAGTCAGGCATCGTCACCTTTTCGAAGCAGTGAACTCTGCGTGCCGCTCGAGGTGTCAAAGCATGTGAGGCATTCCGTCGAAAGTCGGGGACCTAGGGCTTTCTCTAGGGACTCCACAGGGGATTCAGACATCCCTTCACCTTGTGAGATGAAAGATGAGCCTGTATTCAAGCCACTGCAAGAAACCCGGCCTCCTTTCGAGTCAGGGCTTCTCGGTGTATATTCCACTTGAGGCAGCAAATCAGGGTCCCTCCCTCACACCTACTGCTGAGAGAAGCCTCCTCTTGAGGGGCTTGTGGAAAATTGGCATACGTCTTGAGTCTAAGCCAGGCAATCAGCTCTCATCTCCAGGCAATTTGGGGTCCACGGAGCATTCTCGAGTTGCTCTGCTGAACTTGGTATTCTCTAGATTTGGCACGTTGTTTTCAAGGGAAACTCTGGAGTTGCCTAAAGGAAGTCAAAACCACTGGTCGTGTTTGATGGGGAAAGGGTTATGGATCTGGAGTCAAGGCAGGGGAATCGGGCCTCATCTCGATTTGATTTGGGGTAAATGGAGCTCCTTCGCGATGCTGGTGTGACCTCAGGGTCCTTCTCTGTACTTGTGACAGTGTTCTTGCGGACTGTCTCGAGATCCATCAAGCAAGTCGAGGCTCCTTACATGTTTCATGGGGATCACTGGATTGCTCTGCATGCAGTGCAGGGGAATCGGGCCTCATCTCGCTTTGAGGGGGAAAGTCTCATGGTTTTTCTCGAGTTACTTCGTGGACCTGGGATATATTCTCGAGTTACGGCGGGGATGGCCCTTCAACACTTGTGTTTGTCCAGCGACCTCAGGACTCCTGTCGAGTTACGAGGGACACATCAGGAATCTCTTCGAGGCTTGGCAGGGCCAAAGGGACGCTTCTCGAGGTGAGGCGGGAGACCCAGGCTCCCTTTCGAGTAGCCACAGGGATATTGGGATTCCTGTCAATGTTCAAGAGGAGTCAGGCATCGTCACCTTTTGAAGCAGTGAACTCTGCTTGCCACTTGAGGTGTCAAAGGCATGTGAGGCATTACGTCGAAAGGAGTCAGGGACCTAGGGCTTTCTCTAGGGACTCAACAGGGGATTCAGACATCCCTTCACCTTGTGAGATGAAAGAGGAGCCTGTATTCAAGCCACTGCAAGGAAACACGGCCTCCTTTCGAGTCAGGGCTTCTCGGTGTATATTCCACTTAGCAGCAAATCAGGGTCCCTCCCTCACACCTACTGCTGAGAGAAGCCTCCTCTTGAGGGGCTGGTGGAAATTTGCATACGTCTTGAGTCTAAACCAGGAATCAGCTCTCATCTCCAGGCAATTTGTCATCCACGGAGCATTCCTCAGTTGCTGCTGAACTTGGTATTCCTCTAGGCTTTGCACGTTGTTCTCGGGGAAACTCTGGAGTTGCCTAAAGGAAGTCAAAGCCACTGGTCGTGTTTGATTGGAAATGGGGGATGGATCTGGAGTCAAGGTAGGGAATCGGGCCTCATCTCAAGTTGATTTGGGGTACATGGAGCTCCTTCGGATGCTGGTGTGACCTCAGGGTCCCTCTGTACTTGTGACAGTGTTCTTGCGGACTGTCTCGAGATCCATCAAGCAAGTCGAGGCTCCTTACAAGTTTCATGGGGATCACGGGATTGCTCTGCATGCAGTGCAGGGGAATCGGGCCTCATCTCGCTTTGGGGGGAAGTCTCATGGTTTTTCTCGAGTTTCGGCGGGGACCTGGGTTATATTCTCGATTTACGGCGGGGATGGCCCTTCAACACTGTCTGTTCTCCAGCGACGTCAGGACTCCTGTCGAGTTACGAGGGACACCTCAGGAATCTCTTCGAGGCTTGGCAGGGCCAAAGGGATTCTTCTCGAGGTGAGGCGGGAGACCCAGGGTCCCTTTCCAGTAGCCACAGAGGATATTGGGATTCCTGTCAATGTTCAAGAGGAGTCAGGCATCGTCACCTTTTGAAGCAGATGAATCTGTGTGCCGCTCGAGGTGTCAAAGGCATGTGAGGCATTCCGTCGAAAGGAGTCGGGGACCTAGGGCTTTCTCTAGGGACTCCACAGGGGATTCAAACATCCCTTCACCTTGTGAGATGAAAGATGAGCCTGTATTCAAGCCTCTGCAAGGAACCCGGCCTCCTTTCGAGTCAGGGCTTCTCGGTGTATATTCCACTTGAGGCAGCAAACTCAGGGTCCCTCCCTCACACCTACTGCTGAGAGAAGCCTTCCCTTGAGGGCTTATGGAAAATTGGCATACGTCTTGAGTCTAAGCCAGGCAATCAGCTCTCATCTCCAGGCAATTTGGGGTCCACGGAGCATTCCTGAGTTGCTCTGCTGAACTTGGTATTCCTCTAGGCTTGGCACGTTTTTCTCTGGGAAACCTCTGGAGTTGCCTAAAGGAAGTCAAACCACTGGTCGTGTTTGATGGGAAAGGGGGATGGCTCTGGAGTCAAGGCAGGGGAATGGGGCCTCATCTCGAGTTGATTTGGGGTACATGGAGCTCCTTCGCGATGCTGGTGTGACCTCAGGGTCCCTCTGTACTTGTGACAGTGTTCTTGCGGACTGTCTCGAGATCCATCAAGCAAGTCGAGGCTCCTTACATGTTTCATGGGGATCACGGGATTGCTCTGCATGCAGTGCAGGGGAATCGGGCCTCATCTCGCTTTGGGGGGGAAGTCATGGTTTTTCTCGAGTTGCGGCGGGGACATGGGTATATATTCTCGAGTTACGGCGGGGATGGCCCTTCAAACTCGTGTTTGTCCAGCGACCTCAGGACTCCTGTCGAGTTACGAGGGACACCTCAGGAATCTCTTTCGAGGCTTGGCAGGCCAAAGGGACGTTTCTCGAGGTGAGGCGGAGACCCAGGGTCCCTTTCCAGTAGCCCCAGGATATTGGAATTCCTGTCAATGTTCAAGAGGAGTCAGGCATCGTCACCTTTTAAAGCAGAGAACTCTGCATGCCGTTCGAGGTGTCAAAGGCATGTGAGGCATTCCGTCGAAAGGAGTCGGGGAACTAGGGCTTTCTCTAGGGACTCCACAGGGGATTCAGACATCCCTTCACCTTGTGAGATGAAAGATGAGCCTGTATTCAAGCCTCTGCAAGGAAACCCGGCCTCCTTTCGAGTCAGGGCTTCTCGGTGTATATTCCCCTTGAGGCAGCAAACTCAGGGTCCCTCCCTCACACCTACTGCTGAGAGCAGCCTCCCCTTGAGGGTCTTATGGAAAATTTGACATACGTCTTGAGTCTAAGCCAGGCAATCAGCTCTCATCTCCAGGCAATTTGGGTCCACGGAGCATTCCTCGAGTTGCTCTGCTGAACTTGGTATTCCTCTAGGCTTGGCACGTTGTTCTCTGGGAACCTGAGTTGCCTAAAGGAAGTCAAAACACTGGTCGTGTTTGATGGGGAACGGGGGATGGCTCTGGAGTCAAGGCAGGGGAATCGGCCTCATCTCGAGTTGATTTGGGGTACATGGAGCTCCTTCGCGATGCTGGTGTGACCTCAGGGTCCCTCTGTACTTGTGACAGTGTTCTTGCGGACTGTCTCGAGATCCATCAAGCAAGTCGAGGCTCCTTACATGTTTCATGGGGATCACGGGATTGCTCTGCATGCAGTGCAGGGGAATCGGGCCTCATCTCGCTTTGGGGGGGAAGTCTCATGGTTTTTCTCGAGTTGAGGCGGGGACCTGGGTATATTCTCGAGTTACGGCGGGGATGGCCCTTCAAAACTCGTGTTTGTCCAGCGACGTCAGGACTCCTGTCGAGTTACGAGGGACACCTCAGGAATCTCTTCGAGGCTTGGCAGGGCCAAAGGGACGCTTCTCGAGGTGAGGCGGGAGACCCAGGGTCCCTTTCCAGTAGCCACAGGATATTGGGATTCTTGTCAATGTTCAAGAGGAGTCAGGCATCGTCACCTTTTGAAGCAGTGAACTCTGCATGCCGCTCGAGGTGTCAAAGGCATGTGAGGCATTCCGTCGAAAGGAGTCGGGGAACTAGGGCTTTCTCTAGGGACTCCACAGGGATTCAGACATCCCTTCAACTTGTGAGATGAAAGATGGGGCCTGTATTCAAGCCACTGCAAGGAAACCCGGCCTCCTTTCGAGTCAGGGCTTCTCGGTGTATATTCCACTTCGAGGCAGCAAACTCAGGGTCCCTCCTCACACCTACTGCTGAGAGAAGCCTCCCCTTGAGGGTTTATGGTAATTGGCATACGTCTTGAGTCTAAGCCAGGCAATCAGCTCTCATCTCCAGGCAATTTGGGGTCCAGGGAGCATTCCTCGAGTTGCTCTGCTGAACTTGGTATTCCTCTAGGCTTGGCACGTTTTTCTCTGGGAAACTCTGGAGTTGCCTAAAGGAAGTCAAACACTGGTCGTGTTTGATGGGGAAATGCGGGATTATGGATCTGGAGTCAAGGCAGGGGAATCGGGCCTCATCTCGAGTTGATTGGGGGTACATGGAGCTCCTTTCGATGCTGGTGTGACCTCAGGTCCCTCTGTACTTGTGACAGTGTTCTTGCGGTCTGTCTCGAGATCCATCAAGCAAGTCGAGGCTCCTTACATGTTTCATGGGGATCACGGGATTGCTCTGCATGCAGTGCAGGGGAATCGGGCCTCATCTCGCTTTGGGGGAAGTCTCATGGTTTTTCTCGAGTTGAGGCGGGGACCTGGGTATATTCTCGAGTTACGGCGGGGATGGCCTTCAACACTCGTGTTTGTCCAGCGACGTCAGGACTCCTGTCGAGTTACGACGGACACCTCAGGAATCTCTTCGAGGCTTGGCAGGGCCAAAGGGACGCTTCTCGAGGTGAGGCGAGAGACCCAACGGTCCCTTTGCAGTAGCCACAGGGATATTGGGATTCCTGTCAATGTTCAAGAGGAGTCAGGCATCGTCACCTTTTGAAGCAGTGAACTCTGCATGCCGTCGAGGTGTCAAAGGCATGTGAGGCATTCCGTTCGAAAGGAGTCAGGGGACTAGGGCTTTCTCTAGGGACTGCACAGGGGATTCAGACATCCCTTCACTTGTGAGATGAAAGATGAGCCTGTATTCAAGGCCTCTGCAAGGACACCCGGCCTGCTTTCGAGTCAGGGCTTCTCGGTGTATATTCCATTTGAGGCAGCAAACTCAGGGTCCCTCCCTCACACCTACTGCTGAGAGCAGCCTTCCCTTGAGGGTCTTATGGAAAAATGGCATACGTCTTGAGTCTAAGCCAGGCAATCAGCTCTCATCTCCAGGCAATTTGGGTCCACGGAGCATTCCTCGAGTTGCTCTGCTGAACTTGGTATTCCTCTAGGCTTGGCACGTAGTTTCTCTGGGAAACTGGAGTTGCTTAAAGGAAGTCAAACCACTGGTCGTGTTTGATTGGGAATGGGGGATGGCTCTGGAGTCAAGGCAGGGAATCGGGCCTCACCTCGATTTGATTTGGGGTACATGGAGCTCCTTCGGATGATGCTGGTGTGACCTCAGGATCCCTCTGTACTTGTGACAGTGTTCTTGCGGACTGTCTCGAGATCCATCAAGCAAGTCGAGGCTCCTTACAAGGGGATCACGGGATTCATGGTGATCACCTCGAGGGGTAACATGAGTGTTCTGCATGCAGTGCAGGGGGAATCGGGCCTCATCTCGCTTTGGGGAATCGGGCCTCATCATGGTTTTTCTCGAGTTGCGGCGGGGGACCTGGGTATATTCTCGAAGTTACGGCGGGGATGGCCCTTCAAAACTCGTGTTTGTCCAGCGACGTGTCAGGACTCCTGTCGAGTTACGACGGACACCTCAGGAATCTCTTCGAGGCTTGGCAGGGCCAAAATGGGACGCTTCTCGAGGTGAGGCGGAGACCCAGGGTCCCTTTTCAGTAGCCACAGGGATATTGGGATTCCTGTCAATGTTCAAGAGGAGTCAGGCATCGTCACCTTTTAAAGCAGAGAACTCTGCGTGCCGTTCGAGGTGTCAAAGGCATGTGAGGCATTCCGTCGAAAGGAGTCGGGGAACTAGGGCTTTCTCTAGGGACTGCACAGGGGATTCAGACATCCCTTCACCTTGTGAGATGAAAGATGAGCCTGTATTCAAGCCTCTGCAAGGACACCCGGCCTGCTTTCGAGTCAGGGCTTCTCGGTGTATATTCCACTTGAGGCAGCAAACTCAGGGTCCCTCCCTCACACCTACTGCTGAGAGCAGCCTTCCCTTGAGGGTCTTATGGAAAATTGGCATACGTCTTGAGTCTAAGCCAGGCAATCAGCTCTCATCTCTCCCGGCAATTTGGTGTCCACGGAGCATTCCTCGAGTTGCTCTGCTGAACTTGGTATTCCTCTAGGCTTGGCACGTTGTTTTCCGGGAACGTCTGGAGTTGCCTAAAGGAAGTCAAAACACTGGTCGTGTTTGATGGGAAACGGGGGATGGCTCTGGAGTCAAGGCAGGGGAATCCGGCCTCATCTCAAGTTGATTTGGGGTACATGGAGGTCCTTCGCGATGCTGGTGTGACCTCAGGTCCCTCTGGACTTGTGACAGTGTTCTTGCGGACTGTCTCGAGAACCATCAAGCAAGTCGAGGCTCCTTACATGTTTCACGGGGATCACGGGATTGCTCTGCATGCAGTGCAGGCTGAAACGGGCCTCATCTCGCTTTGGGGGGGGGAAGTCTCATGGTTTTTCTCGAGTTGAGGCGGGGACCTGGGGTATATTCTCGAGTTACGGCGGTAATGCGTATTCGACACTCGTGTTTGTCCAGTGACGTCTGTACTCCTGTTTAGTTACGAGGGACACCTCAGGAATCGCTTCGAGGCTTGGCAGCGCCAAAGGGACACTTCTCGAGGTGAGGTGGGAGACCCAGGGTCCCTTTCTAGTAGCGACAGTGATATTGGGATTCCTGTCAATGTTCAAGAGGAGTCAGGCATCGTCACCTGTTGAAACAGAGAACTCTGCATGCCTCTCGAGGTGTCAAAGGCATGTGAGGCATTCCGTCAAAAGGAGTCGGGGAACTAGGGCTTTCTCTAGGGACTCCATAGGAGATTCAGACATCCCTTCACATTGTGAGATGAAAGATGAGCCTGTATTCAAGTGTCTACAAGGAAACCCGGCTTCTTTCGAGTCATGGCTTATCGGTGAATATTCCACTTGAGACTGAAAACTCAGGGTCCCTACCTCACATCTACTGCTGAGAGCAGCCTCCCCTTGATGGTCTTATGGTAATTTGACCTCCGTCTTGAGTCTAAGCCAGGCAATTAGCTCTCATCTCCAGGTAATTTTCGGTCCAAGGAGCATTCCTCGAGTTGCTCTGCTGAACTTGGTATTCCTCTAGGCTTGGCACGTTGTTCTCTGGGAAACTCTGGAGTTGCTTAAAGGAAGTCAAACCACTGGTCGTGTTTGATTGGCAATGCGGGATGGCTCTGGAGTCAAGGCAGTGGAATCGGGCCTCACCTCGATTTGATTTGGGGTACATGGAGCTCCTTCGGATGCTGGTGTGACCTCAGGATCCCTCTGTACATGTGACAGTGTTCTTGCGGACTGTCTCGAGATCCATCAAGCAAGTCGAGGCTCCTTACAAGTTTCATGGTGATCAAGGGAGTGCTCTGCATGCAGTGCAGGGGAATCGGGCCTCATCTCGCTTTGGGGGAGAAGTCTCATGGTTTTTCTCGAGTTGCGGCGGGGACCTGGAGTATATTCTCAAGTTACGGTGGGGATGACGCTTCAAAACTCGTGTTTGGCCAGCGATGTCAGGACTCCTGTCGAGTTACGACGGACACCTCAGGTATCTCTTCGAGGCTTGGTAGGCCCAAAGGGACGCTTCTCGAGGTGATGCGAGAGACCCAACGTCCCTTTGCAGTAGCCACAGGGATATTGGAATTCCTGTCAATGTTCAAGAGGAGTCAGGCATCGTCACCTTTTAAGGCAGAGAACTCTGCATGCCGTCCGAGGTGTCAAAGGCATGTGAGGCATTCCGTTGAAAGGAGTCAGGGCACTAGGGCTTTCTCTAGGGACTGCACAGGGGATTCAGACATCCCTTCATCTTGTGAGATGAAAGATGAGCCTGTATTCAAGGCTCTGTTAGGACACCCGGCCTGCTTTCGAGTCAGGGCTTCTCGGTGTATATTCCATTTGAGGCAGCAAACTCAGGGTCCCTACCTCACAACTACTGCTGAGAGCAGCCTCCCCTTGAGGGTCTTATGGAAAAATGGCATACGTCTTGAGTCTAAGCCAGGCAATCAGCTCTCATTTCCCGGCAATTTGGTGTCCACGGAGCATTCCTCGAGTTGCTCTGCTGAACTTGGTATTCCTCTAGGCTTGGCACGTTGTTCTCTGGGAAACACTGGAGTTGCTTAAAGGAAGTCAAACCACTGGTCGTGTTTGATTGGGAATGCGGGATGGCTCTGGAGTCAAGGCAATGGAATCGGGCCTCACCTCGATTTGATTTGGGGTACATGGAGCTCCTTCGGATGCTGGTGTGACCTCAGGATCCCTCTGTACATGTGACAGTGTTCTTGCGGACTGTCTCAAGATCCATCAAGCAAGTCGAGGCTCCTTACAAGTTTCATGGTGATCCAGGGAGTGTTCTGCATGCAGTGCAGGGGAATCGGGCATCATCTCGCTTTGGGGGAGAAGTCTCATGGTTTTTCTCGAGTTGCGGCGGGGACCTGGAGTATATTCTCAAGTTACGGCGGGGATGACCCTTCAAAACTCGTGTTTGGCCAGTGATGTCAGGACTCCTGTCGAGTTACGACGGACACCTCAGGAATCTCTTCGAGGCTTGGCAGGCCCAAATGGACGCTTCTCGAGTGAGAGGCGAGAGACCCAGGGTCCCTTTTCAGTAGCCACAGAGATACTGGGATTCCTGTCAATGTTCAAGAGGAGTCAGCCATCGTCACCTTTTAAAGCAGAGAACTCTGCATGCCGTTCGAGGTGTCAAAGGCATGTGAGGCATTCTGTCGAAAGGAGTCAGGGAACTAGAGCTTTCTCTAGGGTCTGCACAGGGGATTCAAACATCGCTTCACCTTGTGAGATGAAAGATGAGCCTGTATTCAAGGCTCTGCAAGGACACGCGGCCTGCTTTCGAGTCAGGGCTTCTCGGTGTATATTCCACTTGAGGCAGCAAACTCAGGGTCCCTCCCTCACACCTACTGCTGAGAGTAGCCTCCCCTTGAGGTTCTTATGGAAAATTGACATAGGTCTTGAGTCTAAGCCAGGTAATCAGCTCTCATCTCCTGGCAATTTGGTGTCCACAGAGCATTCGTCGAGTTGCTCTGCTGAACTTGGTATTCCTCTAGGCTTGGCACGTTTTCTGGGAACCTCTGAAGTTGCCTAAAGGAAATCAAAACACTGGTCGTGTTTGATGGGAAACGGGGGATGGCTCTGGAGTCAAGGCAGGGGAATCCGGCCTCATCTCAAGTTGATTTGGGGTACATAGAGGTCCTTCACGATGCTGGTGTGACCTCAGGGTCCCTCTGTACTTGTGACAGTGTTCTTGCGGGCTGTGTCGAG
Organism: Odocoileus hemionus; assembly: GCA_020976825.1. NCBI lineage: Eukaryota > Metazoa > Chordata > Mammalia > Artiodactyla > Cervidae > Odocoileus > Odocoileus hemionus. The sequence goes on along the minus strand of JAJLRB010001296.1, from coordinate 64,816 downwards.
AACCATCAAGCAAGTCGAGGCTCCTTACATGTTTCACGGGGATCACGGGATTGCTCTGCATGCAGTGCAGCGGAAACGGGCCTCATCTAGATTTGGGGGGGGAAGCCTCATGGTTTTTCTCGAGTTGAGGCGGGGACCTGGGGTATATTCTCGAGTTACGGCGATAATGGGTATTCCACACTCGTGTTTGTCCAGTGCCGTCTGTACTCCTGTTTAGTTACGAGGGACATCTCAGGAATCGCTTTGAGGCTTGGCAGCGCCAAAGGGACACTTCTCGAGGTGAGGTGGGAGACCCAGGGTCCCTTTCCAGTAGCGACAGTGATATTGGGATTCCTGTCAATGTTCAAGAGGAGTCAGGCATCGTCACCTGTTCAAGCAGAGAACTCTGCATGCCTCTCGAGGTGTCAAAGGCATGTGAGGCATTCCGTCAAAAGGAGTCGGGGAACTAGGGCTTTCTCTAGGGACTCCATAGGAGATTCAGACATCCCTTCACCTTGTGAGATGAAAGATGAGCCTGTATTCAAGTGTCTACAAGGAAACCCGGCTTCCTTTCGAGTCATGGCTTATCGGTGTATATTCCACTTGAGACTGAAAACTCAGGGTCCCTACCTCACATCTACTGCTGAGAGCAGCCTCCCCTTGAGGGTCTTATGGTAATTTGACCTCCGTCTTGAGTCTAAGCCAGGCAATTAGCTCTCATCTCCAGGTAATTTTCGGTCCAAGGAGCATTCCTCGAGTTGCTCTGCTGAACTTGGTATTCCTCTAGGCTTGGCACGTTGTTCTCTGGGAAACTCTGGAGTTGCTTAAAGGAAGTCAAACCACTGGTCGTGTTTGATTGGCAATGCGGGATGGCTCTGGAGTCAAGGCAGTGGAATCGGGCCTCACCTCGATTTGATTTGGGGTACATGGAGCTCCTTCGGATGCTGGTGTGACCTCAGGATCCCTCTGTACATGTGACAGTGTTCTTGCGGACTGTCTCGAGATCCATCAAGCAAGTCGAGGCTCCTTACAAGTTTCATGGTGATCAAGGGAGTGCTCTGCATGCAGTGCAGGGGAATCGGGCCTCATCTCGCTTTGGGGGAGAAGTCTCATGGTTTTTCTCGAGTTGCGGCGGGGACCTGGAGTATATTCTCAAGTTACGGTGGGGATGACGCTTCAAAACTCGTGTTTGGCCAGCGATGTCAGGACTCCTGTCGAGTTACGACGGACACCTCAGGTATCTCTTCGAGGCTTGGTAGGCCCAAAGGGACGCTTCTCGAGGTGATGCGAGAGACCCAACGTCCCTTTGCAGTAGCCACAGGGATATTGGAATTCCTGTCAATGTTCAAGAGGAGTCAGGCATCGTCACCTTTTAAGGCAGAGAACTCTGCATGCCGTCCGAGGTGTCAAAGGCATGTGAGGCATTCCGTTGAAAGGAGTCAGGGCACTAGGGCTTTCTCTAGGGACTGCACAGGGGATTCAGACATCCCTTCATCTTGTGAGATGAAAGATGAGCCTGTATTCAAGGCTCTGTTAGGACACCCGGCCTGCTTTCGAGTCAGGGCTTCTCGGTGTATATTCCATTTGAGGCAGCAAACTCAGGGTCCCTACCTCACAACTACTGCTGAGAGCAGCCTCCCCTTGAGGGTCTTATGGAAAAATGGCATACGTCTTGAGTCTAAGCCAGGCAATCAGCTCTCATTTCCCGGCAATTTGGTGTCCACGGAGCATTCCTCGAGTTGCTCTGCTGAACTTGGTATTCCTCTAGGCTTGGCACGTTGTTCTCTGGGAAACACTGGAGTTGCTTAAAGGAAGTCAACCACTGGTCGTGTTTGATTGGGAATGCGGGATGGCTCTGGAGTCAAGGCAATGGAATCGGGCCTCACCTCGATTTGATTTGGGGTACATGGAGCTCCTTCGGATGCTGGTGTGACCTCAGGATCCCTCTGTACATGTGACAGTGTTCTTGCGGACTGTCTCAAGATCCATCAAGCAAGTCGAGGCTCCTTACAAGTTTCATGGTGATCCAGGGAGTGTTCTGCATGCAGTGCAGGGGAATCGGGCATCATCTCGCTTTGGGGGAGAAGTCTCATGGTTTTTCTCGAGTTGCGGCGGGGACCTGGAGTATATTCTCAAGTTACGGCGGGGATGACCCTTCAAAACTCGTGTTTGGCCAGTGATGTCAGGACTCCTGTCGAGTTACGACGGACACCTCAGGAATCTCTTCGAGGCTTGGCAGGCCCAAATGGACGCTTCTCGAGGTGAGGCGAGAGACCCAGGGTCCCTTTTCAGTAGCCACAGAGATATGGGATTCCTGTCAATGTTCAAGAGGAGTCAGCCATCGTCACCTTTTAAAGCAGAGAACTCTGCATGCCGTTCGAGGTGTCAAAGGCATGTGAGGCATTCTGTCGAAAGGAGTCAGGGAACTAGAGCTTTCTCTAGGGTCTGCACAGGGGATTCAAACATCGCTTCACCTTGTGAGATGAAAGATGAGCCTGTATTCAAGGCTCTGCAAGGACACGCGGCCTGCTTTCGAGTCAGGGCTTCTCGGTGTATATTCCACTTGAGGCAGCAAACTCAGGGTCCCTCCCTCACACCTACTGCTGAGAGCAGCCTCCCCTTGAGGGTCTTATGGAAAATTGACATACGTCTTGAGTCTAAGCCAGGTAATCAGCTCTCATCTCCTGGCAATTTGGTGTCCACAGAGCATTCCTCGAGTTGCTCTGCTGAACTTGGTATTCCTCTAGGCTTGGCACGTTTTTTTCTGGGAACCTCTGGAGTTGCCTAAAGGAAGTCAAAACACTGGTCGTGTTTGATGGGAAACGGGGGATGGCTCTGGAGTCAAGGCAGGGGAATCCGGCCTCATCTCAAGTTGATTTGGGGTACATGGAGGTCCTTCGCGATGCTGGTGTGACCTCAGGGTCCCTCTGTACTTGTGACAGTGTTCTTGCGGACTGTCTCGAGAACCATCAAGCAAGTCGAGGCTCCTTACATGTTTCATGGGGATCACGGGATTGCTCTGCATGCAGTGCAGGCTGAAACGGGCCTCATCTCGCTTTGGGGGGGGAAGTCTCATGGTTTTTCTCGAGTTGAGGCGGGGACCTGGGGTATATTCTCGAGTTACGGCGGTAATGGGTATTCCACACTCGTGTTTGTCCAGTGCCGTCTGTACTCCTGTTTAGTTACGAGGGACACCTCAGGAATCGCTTTGAGGCTTGGCAGCGCCAAAGGGACACTTCTCGAGGTGAGGTGGGAGACCCAGGGTCCCTTTCTAGTAGCGACAGTGATATTGGGATTCCTGTCAATGTTCAAGAGGAGTCAGGCATCGTCACCTGTTCAAGCAGAGAACTCTGCATGCCTCTCGAGGTGTCAAAGGCATGTGAGGCATTCCGTCAAAAGGAGTCGGGGAACTAGGGCTTTCTCTAGGGACTCCATAGGAGATTCAGACATCCCTTCACCTTGTGAGATGAAAGATGAGCCTGTATTCAAGTGTCTACAAGGAAACCCGGCTTCCTTTCGAGTCAGGCTTATCGGTGTAATATTCCACTTGAGACTGAAAACTCAGGGTCCCTACCTCACATCTACTGCTGAGAGCAGCCTCCCCTTGAGGGTCTTATGGTAATTTGACCTCCGTCTTGAGTCTAAGCCAGGCAATTAGCTCTCATCTCCAGGTAATTTTCGGTCCAAGGAGCATTCCTCGAGTTGCTCTGCTGAACTTGGTATTCCTCTAGGCTTGGCACGTTGTTCTCTGGGAAACTCTGGAGTTGCTTAAAGGAAGTCAAACCACTGGTCGTGTTTGATTGGCAATGCGGGATGGCTCTGGATGGCTCTGGAGTCAAGGCAGTGGAATCGGGCCTCACCTCGATTTGATTTGGGGTACATGGAGCTCCTTCGGATGCTGGTGTGACCTCAGGATCCCTCTGTACATGTGACAGTGTTCTTGCGGACTGTCTCGAGATCCATCAAGCAAGTCGAGGCTCCTTACAAGTTTCATGGTGATCAAGGGAGTGCTCTGCATGCAGTGCAGGGGAATCGGGCCTCATCTCGCTTTGGGGGAGAAGTCTCATGGTTTTTCTCGAGTTGCGGCGGGGACCTGGAGTATATTCTCAAGTTACGGTGGGGATGACGCTTCAAAACTCGTGTTTGGCCAGCGATGTCAGGACTCCTGTCGAGTTACGACGGACACCTCAGGTATCTCTTCGAGGCTTGGTAGGCCCAAAGGGACGCTTCTCGAGGTGATGCGAGAGACCCAACGTCCCTTTGCAGTAGCCACAGGGATATTGGAATTCCTGTCAATGTTCAAGAGGAGTCAGGCATCGTCACCTTTTAAGGCAGAGAACTCTGCATGCCGTCCGAGGTGTCAAAGGCATGTGAGGCATTCCGTTGAAAGGAGTCAGGGCACTAGGGCTTTCTCTAGGGACTGCACAGGGGATTCAGACATCCCTTCATCTTGTGAGATGAAAGATGAGCCTGTATTCAAGGCTCTGTTAGGACACCCGGCCTGCTTTCGAGTCAGGGCTTCTCGGTGTATATTCCATTTGAGGCAGCAAACTCAGGGTCCCTACCTCACAACTACTGCTGAGAGCAGCCTCCCCTTGAGGGTCTTATGGAAAAATGGCATACGTCTTGAGTCTAAGCCAGGCAATCAGCTCTCATTTCCCGGCAATTTGGTGTCCACGGAGCATTCCTCGAGTTGCTCTGCTGAACTTGGTATTCCTCTAGGCTTGGCACGTTGTTCTCTGGGAAACACTGGAGTTGCTTAAAGGAAGTCAAACCACTGGTCGTGTTTGATTGGGAATGCGGGATGGCTCTGGAGTCAGGCAATGGAATCGGGCCTCACCTCGATTTGATTTGGGGTACATGGAGCTCCTTCGGATGCTGGTGTGACCTCAGGATCCCTCTGTACATGTGACAGTGTTCTTGCGGACTGTCTCAAGATCCATCAAGCAAGTCGAGGCTCCTTACAAGTTTCATGGTGATCCAGGGAGTGTTCTGCATGCAGTGCAGGGGAATCGGGCATCATCTCGCTTTGGGGGAGAAGTCTCATGGTTTTTCTCGAGTTGCGGCGGGGACCTGGAGTATATTCTCAAGTTACGGCGGGGATGACCCTTCAAAACTCGTGTTTGGCCAGTGATGTCAGGACTCCTGTCGAGTTACGACGGACACCTCAGGAATCTCTTCGAGGCTTGGCAGGCCCAAATGGACGCTTCTCGAGGTGAGGCGAGAGACCCAGGGTCCCTTTTCAGTAGCCACAGAGATACTGGGATTCCTGTCAATGTTCAAGAGGAGTCAGCCATCGTCACCTTTTAAAGCAGAGACTCTGCATGCCGTTCGAGGTGTCAAAGGCATGTGAGGCATTCTGTCGAAAGGAGTCAGGGAACTAGAGCTTTCTCTAGGGTCTGCACAGGGGATTCAAACATCGCTTCACCTTGTGAGATGAAAGATGAGCCTGTATTCAAGGCTCTGCAAGGACACGCGGCCTGCTTTCGAGTCAGGGCTTCTCGGTGTATATTCCACTTGAGGCAGCAAACTCAGGGTCCCTCCCTCACACCTACTGCTGAGAGCAGCCTCCCCTTGAGGTTCTTATGGAAAATTGACATAGGTCTTGAGTCTAAGCCAGGTAATCAGCTCTCATCTCCTGGCAATTTGGTGTCCACAGAGCATTCGTCGAGTTGCTCTGCTGAACTTGGTATTCCTCTAGGCTTGGCACGTTTTTTTCTGGGAACCTCTGAAGTTGCCTAAAGGAAATCAAAACACTGGTCGTGTTTGATGGGAAACGGGGGATGGCTCTGGAGTCAAGGCAGGGGAATCCGGCCTCATCTCAAGTTGATTTGGGGTACATGAGAGTCCTTCGCGATGCTGGTGTGACCTCAGGGTCCCTCTGTACTTGTGACAGTGTTCTTGCGGGCTGTCTCGAGAACCATCAAGCAAGTCGAGGCTCCTTACATGTTTCATGGGGATCACGGGATTGCTCTGCATGCAGTGCAGGGGAAACGGGCCTCATCTAGCTTTGGGGGGGGAAGTCTCATGGTTTTTCTCGAGTTGAGGCGGGGACCTGGGGTATATTCTCGAGTTACGGCGGGGAATGGGTATTCAACACTCGTGTTTGTCCAGTGCCGTCTGTACTCCTGTTTAGTTACGAGGGACATCTCAGGAATCGCTTTGAGGCTTGGCAGCGCCAAAGGGACACTTCTCGAGGTGAGGTGGGAGACCCAGGGTCCCTTTCCAGTAGCGACAGTGATATTGGGATTCCTGTCAATGTTCAAGAGGAGTCAGGCATCGTCACCTGTTTAAAGCAGAGAACTCTGCATGCCTCTCGAGGTGTCAAAGGCATGTGAGGCATTCCGTCGAAAGGAGTCGGGGAACTAGGGCTTTCTCTAGGGACTCCATAGGAGATTCAGACATCCCTTCACCTTGTGAGATGAAAGATGAGCCTGTATTCAAGCCTCTGCAAGGAAACCCAGCTTCCTTTCGAGTCAGGGCTTTCGGTGTATATTCCAATTGAGACTGAAAACTCAGGGTCCCTACCTCACACCTACTGCTGAGAGCAGCCTCCCCTTGAGGGTCTTATGGTAATTTAACCTCCGTCTTGAGTCTAAGCCAGGCAATCACTCTCATCTCCAGGTTATTTGGTGTCCAAGGGCATTCCTCGAGTTGCTCTGCTGAACTTGGTATTCCTCTAGGCTTGGCACGTTGTTCTCTGGGAAACTCTGGAGTTGCTTAAAGGAAGTCAAACCACTGGTCGTGTTTGATGGGCAATGCGGGATGGCTCTGGAGTCAAGGCAGGGGAATCGGGCCTCACCTCGATTTGATTTGGGGTACATGGAGCTCCTTCGGATGCTGGTGTGACCTCAGGATCCCTCTGTACATGTGACAGTGTTCTTGCGGACTGTCTCGAGATCCATCAAGCAAGTCGAGGCTCCTTACAAGTTTCATGGTGATCACGGGAGTTGCTCTGCATGCAGTGCAGGGGAATCGGGCCTCATCTCGCTTTGGGGGGGAAGTCTCATGGTTTTTCTCGAGTTGCGGCGGGGACCTGGAGTATATTCTCAAGTTACGGCGGGGATGGGCTTCAAAACTCGTGTTTGGCCAGCGATGTCAGGACTCCTGTCGAGTTACGACGGAAACCTCAGGAATCTCTTCGAGGCTTGGCAGGCCCAAAGGGACGCTTCTCGAGGTGAGGCGAGAGACCCAGGGTCCCTTTGCAGTAGCCACAGGGATATTGGGATTCCTGTCAATGTTCAAGAGGAGTCAGGCATCGTCACCTTTTGAAGCAGAGAACTCTGCATGCCGTTCGAGGTGTCAAAGGCATGTGAGGCATTCCGTCGAAAGGAGTCGGGGCACTAGGGCTTTCTCTAGGGACTCCATAGGGATTCAGACATCCCTTCACCTTGTGAGATGAAAGATGAGCCTGTATTCAAGCTCTGCAAGGAAACCCGGCCTTCCTTTCGAGTCAGGGCTTCTCGGTGTATATTCCACTTGAGGCAGCAAACTCAGGGTCCCTACCTCACACTACTGCTGAGAGCAGCCTCCCCTTGAGGGTCTTATGGTAATTTGACATACGTCTTGAGTCTAAGCCAGGCAATCAGCTCTCATCTCCAGGTAATTTGGTGTCCACGGAGCATTCCTCGAGTTGCTCTGCTGAACTTGGTATTCCTCTAGGCTTGGCACGTTGTTCTCTGGGAAACTCTGGAGTTGCTTAAAGGAAGTCAAACCACTGGTCGTGTTTGATTGGGAATGCGGGATGGCTCTGGAGTCAAGGCAGTGGAATCGGGCCTCACCTCGATTTGATTTGGGGTACATGGAGCTCCTTCGATTGCTGGTGTGACCTCAGGATCCCTCTGTACATGTGACAGTGTTCTTGCGGACTGTCTCGAGATCCATCAAGCAAGTCGAGGCTCCTTACAAGTTTCATGGTGATCAAGGGAGTGCTCTGCATGCAGTGCAGGGGAATCGGGCCTCATCTCGCTTTGGGGGAGAAGTCTCATGGTTTTTCTCGAGTTGCGGCGGGGACCTGGAGTATATTCTCAAGTTACGGCGGGGATGACGCTTCAAAACTCGTGTTTGGCCAGCGATGTCAGGACTCCTGTCGAGTTACGACGGACACCTCAGGAATCTCTTCGAGGCTTGGCAGGCCCAAAGGGACGCTTCTCGAGGTGAGGCGAGAGACCCAGGGTCCCTTTGCAGTAGCCACAGGATATTGGGATTCCTGTCAATGTTCAAGAGGAGTCAGGCATCGTCACCTTTTAAGCAGAGAACTCTGCATGCCGTCCGAGGTGTCAAAGGCATGTGAGGCATTCCGTCGAAAGGAGTCAGGGGACTAGGGCTTTCTCTAGGGACTGCACAGGGGATTCAGACATCCCTTCATCTTGTGAGATGAAAGATGAGCCTGTATTCAAGGCTCTGCAAGGACACCCGGCCTGCTTTCGAGTCAGGGCTTCTCGGTGTATATTCCACTTGAGGCAGCAAACTCAGGGTCCCTCCCTCACACCTACTGCTGAGAGCAGCCTCCCCCCTTGAGGGTCTTATGGAAAAATGGCATACGTCTTGAGTCTAAGCCAGGCAATCAGCTCTCATCTCCCGGCAATTTGGTGTCCACGGAGCATTCCTCGAGTTGCTCTGCTGAACTTGGTATTCCTCTAGGCTTGGCACGTTGTTCTCTGGGAAACACTGGAGTTGCTTAAAGGAAGTCAAACCACTGGTCGTGTTTGATGGGAAATGGGGATGGCTCTGGAGTCAAGGCAGGGAATCGGGCCTCACCTCGATTTGATTTGGGGTACATGGAGCTCCTTCGGATGCTGGTGTGACCTCAGGATCCCTCTGTACTTGTGACAGTGTTCTTGCGGACTGTCTCGAGATCCATCAAGCAAGTCGAGGCTCCTTACAAGTTTCATGGTGATCAGGGGAGTGTTCTGCATGCAGTGCAGGGGAATCGGGCCTCATCTCTCGCTTTGGGGGGAAGTCTCATGGTTTTTCTCGAGTTGCGGCGGGGACCTGGGGTATATTCTCGAGTTACGGCGGGGATGACCCTTCAAAACTCGTGTTTGGCCAGTGATGTCAGGACTCCTGTCGAGTTACGACGGACACCTCAGGAATCTCTTCGAGGCTTGGCAGGCCCAAATGGACGCTTCTCGAGGTGAGGCGAGAGACCCAGGGTCCCTTTTCAGTAGCCACAGAGATATGGGATTCCTGTCAATGTTCAAGAGGAGTCAGGCATCGTCACCTTTTAAAGCAGAGAACTCTGCATGCCGTTCGAGGTGTCAAAGGCATGTGAGGCATTCCGTCGAAAGGAGTCGGGGAACTAGGGCTTTCTCTAGGGCTGCACAGGGGATTCAAACATCCTTCACCTTGTGAGATGAAAGATGAGCCTGTATTCAAGCTCTGCAAGGACACCCGGCCTGCTTTCGAGTCAGGGCTTCTCGGTGTATATTCCACTTGAGGCAGCAAACTCAGGGTCCCTCCCTCACACCTACTGCTGAGAGCAGCCTCCCCTTGAGGTCTTATGGAAAATTGACATAGGTCTTGAGTCTAAGCCAGGCAATCAGCTCTCATCTCCCGGCAATTTGGTGTCCACAGAGCATTCCTCGAGTTGCTCTGCTGAACTTGGTATTCCTCTAGGCTTGGCACGTTGTTTTCTGGGAACCTCTGGAGTTGCCTAAAGGAAGTCAAAACACTGGTCGTGTTTGATGGGAAACGGGGGATGGCTCTGGAGTCAAGGCAGGGGAATCCGGCCTCATCTCAAGTTGATTTGGGGTACATGGAGGTCCTTCGCGATGCTGGTGTGACCTCAGGGTCCCTCTGTACTTGTGACAGTGTTCTTGCGGGCTGTCTCGAGAACCATCAAGCAAGTCGAGGCTCCTTACATGTTTCACGGGGATCACGGGATTGCTCTGCATGCAGTGCAGGCTGAAACGGGCCTCATCTCGCTTTGGGGGGGGGGGAGTCTCATGGTTTTTCTCGAGTTGAGGCGGGGACCTGGGGTATATTCTCGAGTTACGGCGGTAATGGGTATTCCACACTCGTGTTTGTCCAGTGACGTCTGTACTCCTGTTTAGTTACGAGGGACACCTCAGGAATCGCTTCGAGGCTTGGCAGCGCCAAAGGGACACTTCTCGAGGTGAGGTGGGAGACCCAGGGTCCCTTTCTAGTAGCGACAGTGATATTGGGATTCCTGTCAATGTTCAAGAGGAGTCAGGCATCGTCACCTGTTGAAGCAGAGAACTCTGCATGCCTCTCGAGGTGTCAAAGGCATGTGAGGCATTCCGTCAAAAGGAGTCGGGGAACTAGGGCTTTCTCTAGGGACTCCATAGGAGAGATCAGACATCCCTTCACCTTGTGAGATGAAAGATGAGCCTGTATTCAAGTGTCTACAAGGAAACCCGGCTTCCTTTCGAGTCAGGCTTTCGGTGTATATTCCACTTGAGACTGAAAACTCAGGGTCCCTACCTCACATCTACTGCTGAGAGCAGCCTCCCCTTGATGGTCTTATGGTAATTTGACCTCCGTCTTGAGTCTAAGCCAGGCAATTAGCTCTCATCTCCAGGTAATTTTCGGTCCAAGGAGCATTCCTCGAGTTGCTCTGCTGAACTTGGTATTCCTCTAGGCTTGGCACGTTGTTCTCTGGGAAACTCTGGAGTTGCTTAAAGGAAGTCAAACCACTGGTCGTGTTTGATTGGCAATGCGGGATGGCTCTGGAGTCAAGGCAGTGGAATCGGGCCTCACCTCGATTTGATTTGGGGTACATGGAGCTCCTTCGGATGCTGGTGTGACCTCAGGATCCCTCTGTACATGTGACAGTGTTCTTGCGGACTGTCTCGAGATCCATCAAGCAAGTCGAGGCTCCTTACAAGTTTCATGGTGATCAAGGGAGTGCTCTGCATGCAGTGCAGGGGAATCGGGCCTCATCTCGCTTTGGGGGAGAAGTCTCATGGTTTTTCTCGAGTTGCGGCGGGGACCTGGAGTATATTCTCAAGTTACGGTGGGGATGACGCTTCAAAACTCGTGTTTGGCCAGCGATGTCAGGACTCCTGTCGAGTTACGACGGACACCTCAGGTATCTCTTCGAGGCTTGGTAGGCCCAAAGGGACGCTTCTCGAGGTGATGCGAGAGACCCAACGTCCCTTTGCAGTAGCCACAGGGATATTGGAATTCCTGTCAATGTTCAAGAGGAGTCAGGCATCGTCACCTTTTAAGGCAGAGAACTCTGCATGCCGTCCGAGGTGTCAAAGGCATGTGAGGCATTCCGTTGAAAGGAGTCAGGGCACTAGGGCTTTCTCTAGGGACTGCACAGGGGATTCAGACATCCCTTCATCTTGTGAGATGAAAGATGAGCCTGTATTCAAGGCTCTGTTAGGACACCCGGCCTGCTTTCGAGTCAGGGCTTCTCGGTGTATATTCCATTTGAGGCAGCAAACTCAGGGTCCCTACCTCACAACTACTGCTGAGAGCAGCCTCCCCTTGAGGGTCTTATGGAAAAATGGCATACGTCTTGAGTCTAAGCCAGGCAATCAGCTCTCATTTCCCGGCAATTTGGTGTCCACGGAGCATTCCTCGAGTTGCTCTGCTGAACTTGGTATTCCTCTAGGCTTGGCACGTTGTTCTCTGGGAAACACTGGAGTTGCTTAAAGGAAGTCAAACCACTGGTCGTGTTTGATTGGGAATGCGGGATGGCTCTGGAGTCAAGGCAATGGAATCGGGCCTCACCTCGATTTGATTTGGGGTACATGGAGCTCCTTCGGATGCTGGTGTGACCTCAGGATCCCTCTGTACATGTGACAGTGTTCTTGCGGACTGTCTCAAGATCCATCAAGCAAGTCGAGGCTCCTTACAAGTTTCATGGTGATCCAGGGAGTGTTCTGCATGCAGTGCAGGGGAATCGGGCATCATCTCGCTTTGGGGGAGAAGTCTCATGGTTTTTCTCGAGTTGCGGCGGGGACCTGGAGTATATTCTCAAGTTACGGCGGGGATGACCCTTCAAAACTCGTGTTTGGCCAGTGATGTCAGGACTCCTGTCGAGTTACGACGGACACCTCAGGAATCTCTTCGAGGCTTGGCAGGCCCAAATGGACGCTTCTCGAGGTGAGGCGAGAGACCCAGGGTCCCTTTTCAGTAGCCACAGAGATACTGGGATTCCTGTCAATGTTCAAGAGGAGTCAGCCATCGTCACCTTTTAAAGCAGAGAACTCTGCATGCCGTTCGAGGTGTCAAAGGCATGTGAGGCATTCTGTCGAAAGGAGTCAGGGAACTAGAGCTTTCTCTAGGGTCTGCACAGGGGATTCAAACATCGCTTCACCTTGTGAGATGAAAGATGAGCCTGTATTCAAGGCTCTGCAAGGACACGCGGCCTGCTTTCGAGTCAGGGCTTCTCGGTGTATATTCCACTTGAGGCAGCAAACTCAGGGTCCCTCCCTCACACCTACTGCTGAGAGTAGCCTCCCCTTGAGGTTCTTATGGAAAATTGACATAGGTCTTGAGTCTAAGCCAGGTAATCAGCTCTCATCTCCTGGCAATTTGGTGTCCACAGAGCATTCGTCGAGTTGCTCTGCTGAACTTGGTATTCCTCTAGGCTTGGCACGTTTTTTTCTGGGAACCTCTGAAGTTGCCTAAAGGAAATCAAAACACTGGTCGTGTTTGATGGGAAACGGGGGATGGCTCTGGAGTCAAGGCAGGGGAATCCGGCCTCATCTCAAGTTGATTTGGGGTACATAGAGGTCCTTCACGATGCTGGTGTGACCTCAGGGTCCCTCTGTACTTGTGACAGTGTTCTTGCGGGCTGTGTCGAGAACCATCAAGCAAGTCGAGGCTCCTTACATGTTTCTTGGGGATCACGGGATTGCTCTGCATGCAGTGCAGGGGAAACGGGCCTCATCTAGATTTGGGGGGGGAAGCCTCATGGTTTTTCTCGAGTTGAGGCGGGGACCTGGGGTATATTCTCGAGTTACGGCGGGGATGGGTATTCCACACTCGTGTTTGTCCAGTGCCGTCTGTACTCCTGTTTAGTTACGAGGGACATCTCAGGAATCGCTTTGAGGCTTGGCAGCGCCAAAGGGACACTTCTCGAGGTGAGGTGGGAGACCCAGGGTCCCTTTCCAGTAGCGACAGTGATATTGGGATTCCTGTCAATGTTCAAGAGGAGTCAGGCATCGTCACCTGTTCAAGCAGAGAACTCTGCATGCCTCTCGAGGTGTCAAAGGCATGTGAGGCATTCCGTCGAAAGGAGTCGGGGAACTAGGGCTTTCTCTAGGGACTCCATAGGAGATTCAGACATCCCTTCACCTTGTGAGATGAAAGATGAGCCTGTATTCAAGCCTCTGCAAGAAACCCGCTTCCTTTCGAGTCAGGCTTTCGGTGTATATTCCAATTGAGACTGAAAACTCAGGGTCCCTACCTCACACTACTGCTGAGAGCAGCCTCCCCTTGAGGGTCTTATGGTAATTTAACCTCCGTCTTGAGTCTAAGCCAGGCAATCAGCTCTCATCTCCAGGTTAATTTGGGGGTCCAAGGAGCATTCCTCGAGTTGCTCTGCTGAACTTGGTATTCCTCTAGGCTTGGCACGTTGTTCTCTGGGAAACTCTGGAGTTGCTTAAAGGAAGTCAAACCACTGGTCGTGTTTGATTGGCAATGCGGGATGGCTCTGGAGTCAAGGCAGTGGAATCGGGCCTCACCTCGATTTGATTTGGGGTACATGGAGCTCCTTCGGATGCTGGTGTGACCTCAGGATCCCTCTGTACATGTGACAGTGTTCTTGCGGACTGTCTCGAGATCCATCAAGCAAGTCGAGGCTCCTTACAAGTTTCATGGTGATCAAGGGAGTGCTCTGCATGCAGTGCAGGGGAATCGGGCCTCATCTCGCTTTGGGGGAGAAGTCTCATGGTTTTTCTCGAGTTGCGGCGGGGACCTGGAGTATATTCTCAAGTTACGGTGGGGATGACGCTTCAAAACTCGTGTTTGGCCAGCGATGTCAGGACTCCTGTCGAGTTACGACGGACACCTCAGGTATCTCTTCGAGGCTTGGTAGGCCCAAAGGGACGCTTCTCGAGGTGATGCGAGAGACCCAACGTCCCTTTGCAGTAGCCACAGGGATATTGGAATTCCTGTCAATGTTCAAGAGGAGTCAGGCATCGTCACCTTTTAAGGCAGAGAACTCTGCATGCCGTCCGAGGTGTCAAAGGCATGTGAGGCATTCCGTTGAAAGGAGTCAGGGCACTAGGGCTTTCTCTAGGGACTGCACAGGGGATTCAGACATCCCTTCATCTTGTGAGATGAAAGATGAGCCTGTATTCAAGGCTCTGTTAGGACACCCGGCCTGCTTTCGAGTCAGGGCTTCTCGGTGTATATTCCATTTGAGGCAGCAAACTCAGGGTCCCTACCTCACAACTACTGCTGAGAGCAGCCTCCCCTTGAGGGTCTTATGGAAAAATGGCATACGTCTTGAGTCTAAGCCAGGCAATCAGCTCTCATTTCCCGGCAATTTGGTGTCCACGGAGCATTCCTCGAGTTGCTCTGCTGAACTTGGTATTCCTCTAGGCTTGGCACGTTGTTCTCTGGGAAACACTGGAGTTGCTTAAAGGAAGTCAAACCACTGGTCGTGTTTGATTGGGAATGCGGGATGGCTCTGGAGTCAAGGCAATGGAATCGGGCCTCACCTCGATTTGATTTGGGGTACATGGAGCTCCTTCGGATGCTGGTGTGACCTCAGGATCCCTCTGTACATGTGACAGTGTTCTTGCGGACTGTCTCAAGATCCATCAAGCAAGTCGAGGCTCCTTACAAGTTTCATGGTGATCCAGGGAGTGTTCTGCATGCAGTGCAGGGGAATCGGGCATCATCTCGCTTTGGGGGGAAGTCTCTCATGGTTTTTCTCGAGTTGCGGCGGGGACCTGGAGTATATTCTCAAGTTACGGCGGGGATGACCCTTCAAAACTCGTGTTTGGCCAGTGATGTCAGGACTCCTGTCGAGTTACGACGGACACCTCAGGAATCTCTTCGAGGCTTGGCAGGCCCAAATGGACGCTTCTCGAGGTGAGGCGAGAGACCCAGGGTCCCTTTTCAGTAGCCACAGAGATACTGGGATTCCTGTCAATGTTCAAGAGGAGTCAGCATCGTCACCTTTTAAAGCAGAGAACTCTGCATGCCGTTCGAGGTGTCAAAGGCATGTGAGGCATTCTGTCGAAAGGAGTCAGGGAACTAGAGCTTTCTCTAGGGTCTGCACAGGGGATTCAAACATCGCTTCACCTTGTGAGATGAAAGATGAGCCTGTATTCAAGGCTCTGCAAGGACACGCGGCCTGCTTTCGAGTCAGGGCTTCTCGGTGTGTATATTCCACTTGAGGCAGCAAACTCAGGGTCCCTCCCTCACACCTACTGCTGAGAGTAGCCTCCCCTTGAGGTTCTTATGGAAAATTGACATAGGTCTTGAGTCTAAGCCAGGTAATCAGCTCTCATCTCCTGGCAATTTGGTGTCCACAGAGCATTCGTCGAGTTGCTCTGCTGAACTTGGTATTCCTCTAGGCTTGGCACGTTTTTTCTGGGAACCTCTGAAGTTGCCTAAAGGAAATCAAAACACTGGTCGTGTTTGATGGGAAACGGGGGATGGCTCTGGAGTCAAGGCAGGGGAATCCGGCCTCATCTCAAGTTGATTTGGGGTACATGGAGGTCCTTCACGATGCTGGTGTGACCTCAGGGTCCCTCTGTACTTGTGACAGTGTTCTTGCGGGCTGTCTCGAGAACCATCAAGCAAGTCGAGGCTCCTTACATGTTTCTTGGGGATCACGGGATTGCTCTGCATGCAGTGCAGGGGAAACGGGCCTCATCTCGATCAGCATGGGGGGGGGAAGTCTCATGGTTTTTCTCGAGTTGAGGCGGGGACCTGGGGTATATTCTCGAGTTACGGCGGAATGGGTATTCAAACTCGTGTTTGTCCAGTGCCGTCTGTACTCCTGTTTAGTTACGAGGGACACCTCAGGAATCGCTTTGAGGCTTGGCAGCGCCAAAGGGACACTTCTCGAGGTGAGGTGGGAGACCCAGGGTCCCTTTCCAGTAGCGACAGTGATATTGGGATTCCTGTCAATGTTCAAGAGGAGTCAGGCATCGTCACCTGTTCAAGCAGAGAACTCTGCATGCCTCTCGAGGTGTCAAAGGCATGTGAGGCATTCCGTCGAAAGGAGTCGGGGAACTAGGGCTTTCTCTAGGGACTCCATAGGAGATTCAGACATCCCTTCACCTTGTGAGATGAAAGATGAGCCTGTATTCAAGCCTCTGCAAGGAAACCCGCTTCCTTTCGAGTCAGGCTTTTCGGTGTATATTCCAATTGAGACTGAGCAAACTCAGGGTCCCTACCTCACACCTACTGCTGAGAGCAGCCTCCCCTTGAGGGTCTTATGGTAATTTAACCTCCGTCTTGAGTCTAAGCCAGGCAATCAGCTCTCATCTCCAGGTTATTTGGGTCCAAGGAGCATTCCTCGAGTTGCTCTGCTGAACTTGGTATTCCTCTAGGCTTGGCACGTTGTTCTCTGGGAAACTCTGGAGTTGCTTAAAGGAAGTCAAACCACTGGTCGTGTTTGATTGGCAATGCGGGATGGCTCTGGAGTCAAGGCAGTGGAATCGGGCCTCACCTCGATTTGATTTGGGGTACATGGAGCTCCTTCGGATGCTGGTGTGACCTCAGGATCCCTCTGTACATGTGACAGTGTTCTTGCGGACTGTCTCGAGATCCATCAAGCAAGTCGAGGCTCCTTACAAGTTTCATGGTGATCAAGGGAGTGCTCTGCATGCAGTGCAGGGGAATCGGGCCTCATCTCGCTTTGGGGGAGAAGTCTCATGGTTTTTCTCGAGTTGCGGCGGGGACCTGGAGTATATTCTCAAGTTACGGTGGGGATGACGCTTCAAAACTCGTGTTTGGCCAGCGATGTCAGGACTCCTGTCGAGTTACGACGGACACCTCAGGAATCTCTTCGAGGCTTGGCAGGCCCAAAGGGACGCTTCTCGAGGTGAGGCGAGAGACCCAGGGTCCCTTTGCAGTAGCCACAGGATATTGGGATTCCTGTCAATGTTCAAGAGGAGTCAGGCATCGTCACCTTTTAAGCAGAGAACTCTGCATGCCGTCCGAGGTGTCAAAGGCATGTGAGGCATTCCGTCGAAAGGAGTCAGGGACTAGGGCTTTCTCTAGGGACTGCACAGGGGATTCAGACATCCCTTCATCTTGTGAGATGAAAGATGAGCCTGTATTCAAGGCTCTGCAAGGACACCCGGCCTGCTTTCGAGTCAGGGCTTCTCGGTGTATATTCCACTTGAGGCAGCAAACTCAGGGTCCCTACCTCACACCTACTGCTGAGAGCAGCCTCCCCTTGAGGGTCTTATGGAAAATTGGCATACGTCTTGAGTCTAAGCCAGGCAATCAGCTCTCATCTCCCGGCAATTTGGTGTCCACGGAGCATTCCTCGAGTTGCTCTGCTGAACTTGGTATTCCTCTAGGCTTGGCACGTTGTTTTCTGGGAAACGTCTGGAGTTGCCTAAAGGAAGTCAAAACACTGGTCGTGTTTGATGGGAAACGGGGGATGGCTCTGGAGTCAAGGCAGGGGAATCGGGCCTCATCTCAAGTTGATTTGGGGTACATGGAGGTCCTTCGCGATGCTGGTGTGACCTCAGGTTCCCTCTGTACTTGTGACAGTGTTCTTGCGGACTGTCTCGAGAACCATCAAGCAAGTCGAGGCTCCTTACATGTTTCATGGGGATCACGGGATTGCTCTGCATGCAGTGCAGGGGAAACGGGCCTCATCTCGCTTTGGGGGGGGGGAGTCTCATGGTTTTTCTCGAGTTGAGGCGGGGACCTGGGGTATATTCTCGAGTTACGGCGGGGATGGTATTCAAAACTCGTGTTTGTCCAGTGACGTCAGTACTCCTGTTTAGTTACGAGGGACAACCTCAGGAATCTCTTCGAGGCTTGGCAGCGCCAAAGGGACACTTCTCGAGGTGAGGTGGGAGACCCAGGGTCCCTTTCAGTAGCGACAGTGATATTGGGATTCCTGTCAATGTTCAAGAGGAGTCAGGCATCGTCACCTGTTTAAACAGAGAACTCTGCATGCCTCTCGAGGTGTCAAAGGCATGTGAGGCATTCCGTCGAAAGGAGTCGGGGAACTAGGGCTTTCTCTAGGGACTCCATAGGGATTCAGACATCCCTTCACATTGTGAGATGAAAGATGAGCCTGTATTCAAGCCTCTGCAAGGAAACCCGGCTTCCTTTCGAGTCAGGGCTTCTCGGTGTATATATTCCACTTGAGACTGAAAACTCAGGGTCCCTACCTCACACCTACTGCTGAGAGAGAGCAGCCTCCCCTTGAGGTCTTATGGTAATTTGACCTCCGTCTTGAGTCTAAGCCAGGCAATCAGCTCTCATCTCCAGGTAATTTGGTCCAAGGAGCATTCCTCGAGTTGCTCTGCTGAACTTGGTATTCCTCTAGGCTTGGCACGTTGTTCTCTGGGAAACTCTGGAGTTGCTTAAAGGAAGTCAAACCACTGGTCGTGTTTGATTGGCAATGCGGGATGGCTCTGGAGTCAAGGCAGTGGAATCGGGCCTCACCTCGATTTGATTTGGGGTACATGGAGCTCCTTCGGATGCTGGTGTGACCTCAGGATCCCTCTGTACATGTGACAGTGTTCTTGCGGACTGTCTCGAGATCCATCAAGCAAGTCGAGGCTCCTTACAAGTTTCATGGTGATCAAGGGAGTGCTCTGCATGCAGTGCAGGGGAATCGGGCCTCATCTCGCTTTGGGGGAGAAGTCTCATGGTTTTTCTCGAGTTGCGGCGGGGACCTGGAGTATATTCTCAAGTTACGGTGGGGATGACGCTTCAAAACTCGTGTTTGGCCAGCGATGTCAGGACTCCTGTCGAGTTACGACGGACACCTCAGGTATCTCTTCGAGGCTTGGTAGGCCCAAAGGGACGCTTCTCGAGGTGAGGTGCGAGAGACCCAACGTCCCTTTGCAGTAGCCACAGGGATATTGGAATTCCTGTCAATGTTCAAGAGGAGTCAGGCATCGTCACCTTTTAAGCAGAGAACTCTGCATGCCGTCCGAGGTGTCAAAGGCATGTGAGGCATTCCGTCGAAAGGAGTCAGGGCACTAGGGCTTTCTCTAGGGACTGCACAGGGGATTCAGACATCCCTTCATCTTGTGAGATGAAAGATGAGCCTGTATTCAAGGCTCTGTTAGGACACCCGGCCTGCTTTCGAGTCAGGGCTTCTCGGTGTATATTCCATTTGAGGCAGCAAACTCAGGGTCCCTACCTCACAACTACTGCTGAGAGCAGCCTCCCCTTGAGGGTCTTATGGAAAAATGGCATACGTCTTGAGTCTAAGCCAGGCAATCAGCTCTCATTTCCCGGCAATTTGGTGTCCACGGAGCATTCCTCGAGTTGCTCTGCTGAACTTGGTATTCCTCTAGGCTTGGCACGTTGTTCTCTGGGAAACACTGGAGTTGCTTAAAGGAAGTCAAACCACTGGTCGTGTTTGATTGGGAATGCGGGATGGCTCTGGAGTCAAGGCAATGGAATCGGGCCTCACCTCGATTTGATTTGGGGTACATGGAGCTCCTTCGGATGCTGGTGTGACCTCAGGATCCCTCTGTACATGTGACAGTGTTCTTGCGGACTGTCTCAAGATCCATCAAGCAAGTCGAGGCTCCTTACAAGTTTCATGGTGATCCAGGGAGTGCTCTGCATGCAGTGCAGGGGAATCGGGCATCATCTCGCTTTGGGGGAGAAGTCTCATGGTTTTTCTCGAGTTGCGGCGGGGACCTGGAGTATATTCTCAAGTTACGGCGGGGATGACCCTTCAAAACTCGTGTTTGGCCAGTGATGTCAGGACTCCTGTCGAGTTACGACGGACACCTCAGGAATCTCTTCGAGGCTTGGCAGGCCCAAATGGACGCTTCTCGAGGTGAGGCGAGAGACCCAGGGTCCCTTTTCAGTAGCCACAGAGATACTGGGATTCCTGTCAATGTTCAAGAGGAGTCAGCATCGTCACCTTTTAAAGCAGAGAACTCTGCATGCCGTTCGAGGTGTCAAAGGCATGTGAGGCATTCTGTCGAAAGGAGTCAGGGAACTAGAGCTTTCTCTAGGGTCTGCACAGGGGATTCAAACATCGCTTCACCTTGTGAGATGAAAGATGAGCCTGTATTCAAGGCTCTGCAAGGACACCCGGCCTGCTTTCGAGTCAGGGCTTCTCGGTGTATATTCCACTTGAGGCAGCAAACTCAGGGTCCCTCCCTCACACCTACTGCTGAGAGTAGCCTCCCCTTGAGGTTCTTATGGAAAATTGACATAGGTCTTGAGTCTAAGCCAGGCAATCAGCTCTCATCTCCTGGCAATTTGGTGTCCACAGAGCATTCCTCGAGTTGCTCTGCTGAACTTGGTATTCCTCTAGGCTTGGCACGTTTTTTTCTGGGAACCTCTGGAGTTGCCTAAAGGAAATCAAAACACTGGTCGTGTTTGATGGGAAACGGGGGATGGCTCTGGAGTCAAGGCAGGGGAATCCGGCCTCATCTCAAGTTGATTTGGGGTACATGGAGGTCCTTCACGATGCTGGTGTGACCTCAGGGTCCCTCTGTACTTGTGACAGTGTTCTTGCGGGCTGTGTCGAGAACCATCAAGCAAGTCGAGGCTCCTTACATGTTTCATGGGGATCACGGGATTGCTCTGCATGCAGTGCAGGGAAACGGGCCTCATCTCGATTTGGGGGGGGAAGTCCTCATGGTTTTTCTCGAGTTGAGGCGGGGACCTGGGGTATATTCTCGAGTTACGGCGGGGATAATGGGTATTCCACACTCGTGTTTGTCCAGTGACGTCTGTACTCCTGTTTAGTTACGAGGGACACCTCAGGAATCGCTTTGAGGCTTGGCAGCGCCAAAGGGACACTTCTCGAGGTGAGGTGGGAGACCCAGGGTCCCTTTCAGTAGCGACAGTGATATTGGGATTCCTGTCAATGTTCAAGAGGAGTCAGGCATCGTCACCTGTTCAAGCAGAGAACTCTGCATGCCTCTCGAGGTGTCAAAGGCATGTGAGGCATTCCGTCGAAAGGAGTCGGGGAACTAGGGCTTTCTCTAGGGACTCCATAGGAGATTCAGACATCCCTTCACCTTGTGAGATGAAAGATGAGCCTGTATTCAAGCCTCTGCAAGGAAACCCGGCTTCCTTTCGAGTCAGGCTTTTCGGTGTATATTCCAATTGAGACTGAAAACTCAGGGTCCCTACCTCACACCTACTGCTGAGAGCAGCCTCCCCTTGAGGGTCTTATGGTAATTTAACCTCCGTCTTGAGTCTAAGCCAGGCAATCAGCTCTCATCTCCAGGTTAATTTGGGTCCAAGGAGCATTCCTCGAGTTGCTCTGCTGAACTTGGTATTCCTCTAGGCTTGGCACGTTGTTCTCTGGGAAACTCTGGAGTTGCTTAAAGGAAGTCAAACCACTGGTCGTGTTTGATTGGCAATGCGGGGGATGGCTCTGGAGTCAAGGCAGTGGAATCGGGCCTCACCTCGATTTGATTTGGGGTACATGGAGCTCCTTCGGATGCTGGTGTGACCTCAGGATCCCTCTGTACATGTGACAGTGTTCTTGCGGACTGTCTCGAGATCCATCAAGCAAGTCGAGGCTCCTTACAAGTTTCATGGTGATCAAGGGAGTGCTCTGCATGCAGTGCAGGGGAATCGGGCCTCATCTCGCTTTGGGGGAGAAGTCTCATGGTTTTTCTCGAGTTGCGGCGGGGACCTGGAGTATATTCTCAAGTTACGGTGGGGATGACGCTTCAAAACTCGTGTTTGGCCAGCGATGTCAGGACTCCTGTCGAGTTACGACGGACACCTCAGGTATCTCTTCGAGGCTTGGTAGGCCCAAAGGGACGCTTCTCGAGGTGATGCGAGAGACCCAACGTCCCTTTGCAGTAGCCACAGGGATATTGGAATTCCTGTCAATGTTCAAGAGGAGTCAGGCATCGTCACCTTTTAAGGCAGAGAACTCTGCATGCCGTCCGAGGTGTCAAAGGCATGTGAGGCATTCCGTTGAAAGGAGTCAGGGCACTAGGGCTTTCTCTAGGGACTGCACAGGGGATTCAGACATCCCTTCATCTTGTGAGATGAAAGATGAGCCTGTATTCAAGGCTGTTAGGACACCCGGCCTGCTTTCGAGTCAGGGCTTCTCGGTGTATATTCCATTTGAGGCAGCAAACTCAGGGTCCCTACCTCACAACTACTGCTGAGAGCAGCCTCCCCTTGAGGGTCTTATGGAAAAATGGCATACGTCTTGAGTCTAAGCCAGGCAATCAGCTCTCATTTCCCGGCAATTTGGTGTCCACGGAGCATTCCTCGAGTTGCTCTGCTGAACTTGGTATTCCTCTAGGCTTGGCACGTTGTTCTCTGGGAAACACTGGAGTTGCTTAAAGGAAGTCAAACCACTGGTCGTGTTTGATTGGGAATGCGGGATGGCTCTGGAGTCAAGGCAATGGAATCGGGCCTCACCTCGATTTGATTTGGGGTACATGGAGCTCCTTCGGATGCTGGTGTGACCTCAGGATCCCTCTGTACATGTGACAGTGTTCTTGCGGACTGTCTCAAGATCCATCAAGCAAGTCGAGGCTCCTTACAAGTTTCATGGTGATCCAGGGAGTGTTCTGCATGCAGTGCAGGGGAATCGGGCATCATCTCGCTTTGGGGGAGAAGTCTCATGGTTTTTCTCGAGTTGCGGCGGGGACCTGGAGTATATTCTCAAGTTACGGCGGGGATGGCCCTTCAAAACTCGTGTTTGGCCAGTGATGTCAGGACTCCTGTCGAGTTACGACGGACACCTCAGGAATCTCTTCGAGGCTTGGCAGGCCCAAATGGACGCTTCTCGAGGTGAGGCGAGAGACCCAGGGTCCCTTTTCAGTAGCCACAGAGATATTGGGATTCCTGTCAATGTTCAAGAGGAGTCAGCATCGTCACCTTTTAAAGCAGAGAACTCTGCATGCCGTTCGAGGTGTCAAAGGCATGTGAGGCATTCTGTCGAAAGGAGTCAGGGAACTAGAGCTTTCTCTAGGGTCTGCACAGGGGATTCAAACATCGCTTCACCTTGTGAGATGAAAGATGAGCCTGTATTCAAGGCTCTGCAAGGACACGCGGCCTGCTTTCGAGTCAGGGCTTCTCGGTGTATATTCCACTTGAGGCAGCAAACTCAGGGTCCCTCCCTCACACCTACTGCTGAGAGCAGCCTCCCCTTGAGGTCTTATGGAAAATTGGCATAGTCTTGAGTCTAAGCCAGGCAATCAGCTCTCATCTCCCGGCAATTTGGTGTCCACAGAGCATTCCTCGAGTTGCTCTGCTGAACTTGGTATTCCTCTAGGCTTGGCACGTTGTTTTCTGGGAACCTCTGGAGTTGCCTAAAGGAAGTCAAAACACTGGTCGTGTTTGATGGGAAACGGGGGATGGCTCTGGAGTCAAGGCAGGGGAATCCGGCCTCATCTCAAGTTGATTTGGGGTACATGGAGGTCCTTCGCGATGCTGGTGTGACCTCAGGGTCCCTCTGTACTTGTGACAGTGTTCTTGCGGACTGTCTCGAGAACCATCAAGCAAGTCGAGGCTCCTTACATGTTTCATGGGGATCACGGGATTGCTCTGCATGCAGTGCAGGAAAACGGGCCTCATCTCGCTTTGGGGGGGGAAGTCTCATGGTTTTTCTCGAGTTGAGGCGGGGACCTGGGGTATATTCTCGAGTTACGGCGGGGATGGGTATTCCACACTCGTGTTTGTCCAGTGACCGTCTGTACTCCTGTTTAGTTACGAGGGACACCTCAGGAATCGCTTTGAGGCTTGGCAGGCCAAAGGGACACTTCTCGAGGTGAGGTGGGAGACCCAGGGTCCCTTTCCAGTAGCGACAGTGATATTGGGATTCCTGTCAATGTTCAAGAGGAGTCAGGCATCGTCACCTGTTCAAGCAGAGAACTCTGCATGCCTCTCGAGGTGTCAAAGGCATGTGAGGCATTCCGTCGAAAGGAGTCGGGGAACTAGGGCTTTCTCTAGGGACTCCATAGGAGATTCAGACATCCCTTCACCTTGTGAGATGAAAGATGAGCCTGTATTCAAGCCTCTGCAAGGAAACCCGGCTTCCTTTCGAGTCAGGGCTTTCGGTGTATATTCCACTTGAGACTGAAAACTCAGGGTCCCTACCTCACACCTACTGCTGAGAGCAGCCTCCCCTTGAGGGTCTTATGGTAATTTGACCTCCGTCTTGAGTCTAAGCCAGGCAATCAGCTCTCATCTCCAGGTAATTTGGGTCCAAGGAGCATTCCTCGAGTTGCTCTGCTGAACTTGGTATTCCTCTAGGCTTGGCACGTTGTTCTCTGGGAAACTCTGGAGTTGCTTAAAGGAAGTCAAACCACTGGTCGTGTTTGATTGGCAATGCGGGATGGCTCTGGAGTCAAGGCAGTGGAATCGGGCCTCACCTCGATTTGATTTGGGGTACATGGAGCTCCTTCGGATGCTGGTGTGACCTCAGGATCCCTCTGTACATGTGACAGTGTTCTTGCGGACTGTCTCGAGATCCATCAAGCAAGTCGAGGCTCCTTACAAGTTTCATGGTGATCAAGGGAGTGCTCTGCATGCAGTGCAGGGGAATCGGGCCTCATCTCGCTTTGGGGGAGAAGTCTCATGGTTTTTCTCGAGTTGCGGCGGGGACCTGGAGTATATTCTCAAGTTACGGTGGGGATGACGCTTCAAAACTCGTGTTTGGCCAGCGATGTCAGGACTCCTGTCGAGTTACGACGGACACCTCAGGTATCTCTTCGAGGCTTGGTAGGCCCAAAGGGACGCTTCTCGAGGTCGAGGATGCGAGAGACCCAACGTCCCTTTGCAGTAGCCACAGGGATATTGGAATTCCTGTCAATGTTCAAGAGGAGTCAGGCATCGTCACCTTTTAAGGCAGAGAACTCTGCATGCCGTCCGAGGTGTCAAAGGCATGTGAGGCATTCCGTTGAAAGGAGTCAGGGCACTAGGGCTTTCTCTAGGGACTGCACAGGGGATTCAGACATCCCTTCATCTTGTGAGATGAAAGATGAGCCTGTATTCAAGGCTCTGTTAGGACACCCGGCCTGCTTTCGAGTCAGGGCTTCTCGGTGTATATTCCATTTGAGGCAGCAAACTCAGGGTCCCTACCTCACAACTACTGCTGAGAGCAGCCTCCCCTTGAGGGTCTTATGGAAAAATGGCATACGTCTTGAGTCTAAGCCAGGCAATCAGCTCTCATCTCCCGGCAATTTGGTGTCCACGGAGCATTCCTCGAGTTGCTCTGCTGAACTTGGTATTCCTCTAGGCTTGGCACGTTTTTCTCTGGGAAACTGGAGTTGCTTAAAGGAAGTCAAACCACTGGTCGTGTTTGATTGGGAATGCGGGATGGCTCTGGAGTCAAGGCAGGGGAATCGGGCCTCACCTCGATTTGATTTGGGGTACATGGAGCTCCTTCGGATGCTGGTGTGACCTCAGGATCCCTCTGTACATGTGACAGTGTTCTTGCGGACTGTCTCGAGATCCATCAAGCAAGTCGAGGCTCCTTACAAGTTTCATGGTGATCACAGGGAGTTGCTCTGCATGCAGTGCAGGGGAAATCGGGCATCATCTCGCTTTGGGGGAGAAGTCTCATGGTTTTTCTCGAGTTGCGGCGGGGACCTGGAGTATATTCTCAAGTTACGGCGGGGATGACCCTTCAAAACTCGTGTTTGGCCAGTGATGTCAGGACTCCTGTCGAGTTACGACGGACACCTCAGGAATCTCTTCGAGGCTTGGCAGGCCCAAATGGACGCTTCTCGAGGTGAGGCGAGAGACCCAGGGTCCCTTTTCAGTAGCCACAGAGATACTGGGATTCCTGTCAATGTTCAAGAGGAGTCAGCATCGTCACCTTTTAAAGCAGAGAACTCTGCATGCCGTTCGAGGTGTCAAAGGCATGTGAGGCATTCTGTCGAAAGGAGTCAGGGAACTAGAGCTTTCTCTAGGGTCTGCACAGGGGATTCAAACATCGCTTCACCTTGTGAGATGAAAGATGAGCCTGTATTCAAGGCTCTGCAAGGACACGCGGCCTGCTTTCGAGTCAGGGCTTCTCGGTGTATATTCCACTTGAGGCAGCAAACTCAGGGTCCCTCCCTCACACCTACTGCTGAGAGCAGCCTCCCCTTGAGGGTCTTATGGAAAATTGACATAGGTCTTGAGTCTAAGCCAGGCAATCAGCTCTCATCTCCTGGCAATTTGGTGTCCACAGGAGCATTCCTCGAGTTGCTCTGCTGAACTTGGTATTCCTCTAGGCTTGGCACGTTGTTTTTCTGGGAACCTCTGGAGTTGCCTAAAGGAAGTCAAACACTGGTCGTGTTTGATTGGAAACGGGGGATGGCTCTGGAGTCAAGGCAGGGGAATCCGGCCTCATCTCAAGTTGATTTGGGGTACATGGAGGTCCTTCGCGATGATGGTGTGACCTCAGGGTCCCTCTGTACTTGTGACAGTGTTCTTGCGGACTGTCTCGAGAACCATCAAGCAAGTCGAGGCTCCTTACATGTTTCATGGGGATCACGGGATTGCTCTGCATGCAGTGCAGGGGAAACGGGCCTCATCTCGCTTTGGGGGGGGAAGTCTCATGGTTTTTCTCGAGTTGAGGCGGGGACCTGGGGTATATTCTCGAGTTACGGCGGGGATAATGGGTATTCACACTCGTGTTTGTCCAGTGATGTCTGTACTCCTGTTTAGTTACGAGGGACACCTCAGGAATCGCTTTGAGGCTTGGCAGCGCCAAAGGGACACTTCTCGAGGTGAGGTGGGAGACCCAGGGTCCCTTTCAGTAGCGACAGTGATATTGGGATTCCTGTCAATGTTCAAGAGGAGTCAGGCATCGTCACCTGTTGAAGCAGAGAACTCTGCATGCCTCTCGAGGTGTCAAAGGCATGTGAGGCATTCCGTCGAAAGGAGTCGGGGAACTAGGGCTTTCTCTAGGGACTCCATAGGAGATTCAGACATCCCTTCACCTTGTGAGATGAAAGATGAGCCTGTATTCAAGCCTCTGCAAGGAAACCCGCTTCCTTTCGAGTCAGGGCTTTTTCGGTGTATATTCCACTTGAGACTGAAAACTCAGGGTCCCTACCTCACACCTACTGCTGAGAGCAGCCTCCCCTTGAGGGTCTTATGGTAATTTATACCTCCGTCTTGAGTCTAAGCCAGGCAATCAGCTCTCATCTCCAGGTTAATTTGGGTCCAAGGAGCATTCCTCGAGTTGCTCTGCTGAACTTGGTATTCCTCTAGGCTTGGCACGTTGTTCTCTGGGAAACTCTGGAGTTGCTAAAGGAAGTCAAACCACTGGTCGTGTTTGATTGGCAATGCGGGATGGCTCTGGAGTCAAGGCAGTGGAATCGGGCCTCACCTCGATTTGATTTGGGGTACATGGAGCTCCTTCGGATGCTGGTGTGACCTCAGGATCCCTCTGTACATGTGACAGTGTTCTTGCGGACTGTCTCGAGATCCATCAAGCAAGTCGAGGCTCCTTACAAGTTTCATGGTGATCAAGGGATGCTCTGCATGCAGTGCAGGGGAATCGGGCCTCATCTCGCTTTGGGGGAGAAGTCTCATGGTTTTTCTCGAGTTGCGGCGGGGACCTGGAGTATATTCTCAAGTTACGGTGGGGATGACGCTTCAAAACTCGTGTTTGGCCAGCGATGTCAGGACTCCTGTCGAGTTACGACGGACACCTCAGGTATCTCTTCGAGGCTTGGTAGGCCCAAAGGGACGCTTCTCGAGGTGAGGCGAGAGACCCAGGTCCCTTTGCAGTAGCCACAGGGATATTGGAATCCTGTCAATGTTCAAGAGGAGTCAGGCATCGTCACCTTTTAAGGCAGAGAACTCTGCATGCCGTCCGAGGTGTCAAAGGCATGTGAGGCATTCCGTTGAAAGGAGTCAGGGACTAGGGCTTTCTCTAGGGACTGCACAGGGGATTCAGACATCCCTTCATCTTGTGAGATGAAAGATGAGCCTGTATTCAAGGCTCTGTTAGGACACCCGGCCTGCTTTCGAGTCAGGGCTTCTCGGTGTATATTCCATTTGAGGCAGCAAACTCAGGGTCCCTACCTCACAACTACTGCTGAGAGCAGCCTCCCCTTGAGGGTCTTATGGAAAAATGGCATACGTCTTGAGTCTAAGCCAGGCAATCAGCTCTCATCTCCCGGCAATTTGGTGTCCACGGAGCATTCCTCGAGTTGCTCTGCTGAACTTGGTATTCCTCTAGGCTTGGCACGTTGTTCTCTGGGAAACACTGGAGTTGCTTAAAGGAAGTCAAACCACTGGTCGTGTTTGATGGGAAACGGGGGATGGCTCTGGAGTCAAGGCAGGGAATCGGGCCTCACCTCGATTTGATTTGGGGTACATGGAGCTCCTTCGGATGCTGGTGTGACCTCAGGATCCCTCTGTACATGTGACAGTGTTCTTGCGGACTGTCTCGAGATCCATCAAGCAAGTCGAGGCTCCTTACAAGTTTCATGGTGATCCAGGGAGTGTTCTGCATGCAGTGCAGGGGAATCGGGCCTCATCTCGCTTTGGGGGGAAGTCTCATGGTTTTTCTCGAGTTGCGGCGGGGACCTGGGGTATATTCTCGAGTTACGGCGGGGATGACCCTTCAAAACTCGTGTTTGTTCAGCCAGTGATGTCAGGACTCCTGTCGAGTTACGACGGACACCTCAGGAATCTCTTCGAGGCTTGGCAGGCCCAAATGGACGCTTCTCGAGGTGAGGCGAGAGACCCAGGGTCCCTTTTCAGTAGCCACAGAGATACTGGGATTCCTGTCAATGTTCAAGAGGAGTCAGCCATCGTCACCTTTTAAAGCAGAGAACTCTGCATGCCGTTCGAGGTGTCAAAGGCATGTGAGGCATTCCGTCGAAAGGAGTCGGGAACTAGGGCTTTCTCTAGGGACTGCACAGGGGATTCAGACATCCCTTCACCTTGTGAGATGAAAGATGAGCCTGTATTCAAGGCTCTGCAAGGACACCGGCCTGCTTTCGAGTCAGGGCTTCTCGGTGTATATTCCACTTGAGGCAGCAAACTCAGGGTCCCTCCCTCACACCTACTGCTGAGAGCAGCCTCCCCTTGAGGGTCTTATGGAAAATTGGCATACGTCTTGAGTCTAAGCCAGGCAATCAGCTCTCATCTCCCGGCAATTTGGTGTCCACGGAGCATTCCTCGAGTTGCTCTGCTGAACTTGGTATTCCTCTAGGCTTGGCACGTTGTTTTCTGGGAACGTCTGGAGTTGCCTAAAGGAAGTCAAAACACTGGTCGTGTTTGATGGGAAACGGGGGATGGCTCTGGAGTCAAGGCAGGGGAATCCGGCCTCATCTCAAGTTGATTTGGGGTACATGGAGGTCCTTCGCGATGCTGGTGTGACCTCAGGTTCCCTCTGTACTTGTGACAGTGTTCTTGCGGACTGTCTCGAGAACCATCAAGCAAGTCGAGGCTCCTTACATGTTTCACGGGGATCACGGGATTGCTCTGCATGCAGTGCAGGCTGAAACGGGCCTCATCTCGCTTTGGGGGGGGAAGTCTCATGGTTTTTCTCGAGTTGAGGCGGGGACCTGGGGTATATTCTCGAGTTACGGCGGTAATGGGTATTCGACACTCGTGTTTGTCCAGTGACGTCTGTACTCCTGTTTAGTTACGAGGGACAACCTCAGGAATCGCTTCGAGGCTTGGCAGCGCCAAAGGGACACTTCTCGAGGTGAGGTGGGAGACCCAGGGTCCCTTTCCAGTAGCGACAGTGATATTGGGATTCTGTCAATGTTCAAGACGAGTCAGGCATCGTCACCTGTTGAAACAGAGAACTCTGCATGCCTCTCGAGGTGTCAAAGGCATGTGAGGCATTCCGTCGAAAGGAGTCGGGGAACTAGGGCTTTCTCTAGGGACTCCATAGGAGATTCAGACATCCCTTCACATTGTGAGATGAAAGATGAGCCTGTATTCAAGCCTCTGCAAGGAAACCCGGCTTCCTTTCGAGTCAGGGCTTATCGGTGTATATTCCACTTGAGACTGAAAACTCAGGGTCCCTACCTCACACCTACTGCTGAGAGCAGCCTCCCCTTGAGGGTCTTATGGTAATTTGACCTCCGTCTTGAGTCTAAGCCAGGCAATCAGCTCTCATCTCCAGGTAATTTGGGTCCAAGGAGCATTCCTCGAGTTGCTCTGCTGAACTTGGTATTCCTCTAGGCTTGGCACGTTGTTCTCTGGGAAACTCTGGAGTTGCTTAAAGGAAGTCAAACCACTGGTCGTGTTTGATTGGCAATGCGGGATGGCTCTGGAGTCAAGGCAGTGGAATCGGGCCTCACCTCGATTTGATTTGGGGTACATGGAGCTCCTTCGGATGCTGGTGTGACCTCAGGATCCCTCTGTACATGTGACAGTGTTCTTGCGGACTGTCTCGAGATCCATCAAGCAAGTCGAGGCTCCTTACAAGTTTCATGGTGATCAAGGGAGTGCTCTGCATGCAGTGCAGGGGAATCGGGCCTCATCTCGCTTTGGGGGAGAAGTCTCATGGTTTTTCTCGAGTTGCGGCGGGGACCTGGAGTATATTCTCAAGTTACGGTGGGGATGACGCTTCAAAACTCGTGTTTGGCCAGCGATGTCAGGACTCCTGTCGAGTTACGACGGACACCTCAGGTATCTCTTCGAGGCTTGGTAGGCCCAAAGGGACGCTTCTCGAGGTGATGCGAGAGACCCAACGTCCCTTTGCAGTAGCCACAGGGATATTGGAATTCCTGTCAATGTTCAAGAGGAGTCAGGCATCGTCACCTTTTAAGGCAGAGAACTCTGCATGCCGTCGAGGTGTCAAAGGCATGTGAGGCATTCCGTTGAAAGGAGTCAGGGCACTAGGGCTTTCTCTAGGGACTGCACAGGGGATTCAGACATCCCTTCATCTTGTGAGATGAAAGATGAGCCTGTATTCAAGGCTCTGTTAGGACACCCGGCCTGCTTTCGAGTCAGGGCTTCTCGGTGTATATTCCATTTGAGGCAGCAAACTCAGGGTCCCTACCTCACAACTACTGCTGAGAGCAGCCTCCCCTTGAGGGTCTTATGGAAAAATGGCATACGTCTTGAGTCTAAGCCAGGCAATCAGCTCTCATCTCCCGGCAATTTGGTGTCCACGGAGCATTCCTCGAGTTGCTCTGCTGAACTTGGTATTCCTCTAGGCTTGGCACGTTGTTCTCTGGGAAACACTGGAGTTGCCTAAAGGAAGTCAAAACCACTGGTCGTGTTTGATGGGGAATGGGGGATGGCTCTGGAGTCAAGGCAATGGGGAATCGGGCCTCATCTCGAGTTGATTTGGGGTACATGGAGCTCCTTCGCGATGCTGGTGTGACCTCAGGATCCCTCTGTACTTGTGACAGTGTTCTTGCGGACTGTCTCGAGATCCATCAAGCAAGTCGAGGCTCCTTACAAGTTTCATGGGATCACGGGATTGTTCTGCATGCAGTGCAGGGGAATCGGGCCTCATCTCGCTTTGGGGGAGAAGTCTCATGGTTTTTCTCGAGTTGCGGCGGGGACCTGGGGTATATTCTCGAGTTACGGCGGGGGTGACCCTTCAAACTCGTGTTTGTCCAGTGATCTGTCAGGACTCCTGTCGAGTTACGACGGACACCTCAGGAATCTCTTCGAGGCTTGGCAGGCCAAAGGGACGCTTCTCGAGGTGAGGCGAGAGACCCAGGGTCCCTTTCAGTAGCCACAGTGATATGGGATTCCTGTCAATGTTCAAGAGGAGTCAGGCATCGTCACCTTTTAAAGCAGAGAACTCTGCATGCCTCTCGAGGTGTCAAAGGCATGTGAGGCATTCCGTCGAAAGGAGTCGGGGAACTAGGGCTTTCTCTAGGGACTGCACAGGGGATTCAGACATCCTTCACCTTGTGAGATGAAAGATGAGCCTGTATTCAAGCTCTGCAAGGAAACCCGGCCTGCTTTCGAGTCAGGGCTTCTCGGTGTATATTCCACTTGAGGCAGCAAACTCAGGGTCCCTCCCTCACACCTACTGCTGAGAGCAGCCTCCCCTTGAGGTCTTATGGAAAATTGACATACGTCTTGAGTCTAAGCCAGGCAATCAGCTCTCATCTCCAGGCAATTTGGGTCCACAGAGCATTCCTCGAGTTGCTCTGCTGAACTTGGTATTCCTCTAGGCTTGGCACGTTGTTTTCTGGGAAACTCTGGAGTTGCCTAAAGGAAGTCAAACCACACTGGTCGTGTTTGATGGGAAACGGGGATGGCTCTGGAGTCAAGGCAGGGGAATCCGGCCTCATCTCAAGTTGATTTGGGGTACATGGAGGTCCTTCGCGATGCTGGTGTGACCTCAGGGTCCCTCTGTACTTGTGACAGTGTTCTTGCGGACTGTCTCGAGATCCATCAAGCAAGTCGAGGCTCCTTACATGTTTCATGGGGATCACGGGATTGCTCTGCATGCAGTGCAGGGGAATCGGGCCTCATCTCGCTTTGGGGGGGGAAGTCTCATGGTTTTTCTCGAGTTGCGGCGGGGACCTGGGGTATATTCTCGAGTTACGGCGGGGTATTCCCTTCAAACTCGTGTTTGTCCAGTGACGTCTGGACTCCTGTTTAGTTACGAGGGACACCTCAGGAATCGCTCTTCGAGGCTTGGCAGCGCCAAAGGGACACTTCTCGAGGTGAGGTGGGAGACCCAGGGTCCCTTTCAGTAGCCACAGGGATATTGGGATTCCTGTCAATGTTCAAGAGGAGTCAGGCATCGTCACCTTTTGAAGCAGAGAACTCTGCATGCCTCTCGAGGTGTCAAAGGCATGTGAGGCATTCCGTCGAAAAGGAGTCGGGGAACTAGGGCTTTCTCTAGGGACTCCACAGGGATTCAGACATCCCTTCACCTTGTGAGATGAAAGATGAGCCTGTATTCAAGCCTGCAAGGAAACCCGGCTTCCTTTCGAGTCAGGGCTTCTCGGTGTATATTCCACTTGAGGCAGCAAACTCAGGGTCCCTACCTCACACCTACTGCTGAGAGCAGCCTCCCCTTGAGGGTCTTATGGTAATTTAACCTACGTCTTGAGTCTAAGCCAGGCAATCAGCTCTCATCTCCAGGTTATTTGGGGTCCAAGGAGCATTCCTCGAGTTGCTCTGCTGAACTTGGTATTCCTCTAGGCTTGGCACGTTGTTCTCTGGGAAACTCTGGAGTTGCTTAAAGGAAGTCAAACCACTGGTCGTGTTTGATGGGAATGCGGGATGGCTCTGGAGTCAAGGCAGGGGAATCGGGCCTCACCTCGATTTGATTTGGGGTACATGGAGCTCCTTCGGATGCTGGTGTGACCTCTCAGGATCCCTCTGTACATGTGACAGTGTTCTTGCGGACTGTCTCGAGATCCATCAAGCAAGTCGAGGCTCCTTACAAGTTTCATGGTGATCACGGGATTGCTCTGCATGCAGTGCAGGGGAATCGGGCCTCATCTCGCTTTGGGGGAGAAGTCTCATGGTTTTTCTCGAGTTGCGGCGGGGACCTGGGTATATTCTCAAGTTACGGCGGGGATGACCTTCAAAACTCGTGTTTGGCCAGCGATGTCAGGACTCCTGTCGAGTTACGACGGACACCTCAGGAATCTCTTCGAGGCTTGGCAGGCCCAAAGGGACGCTTCTCGAGGTGAGGCGAGAGACCCAGGTCCCTTTGCAGTAGCCACAGGGATATTGGATTCCTGTCAATGTTCAAGAGGAGTCAGGCATCGTCACCTTTTAAGCAGAGAACTCTGCATGCCGTCTCGAGGTGTCAAAGCATGTGAGGCATTCCGTCGAAAGGAGTCGGGGACCTAGGGCTTTCTCTAGGGACTGCACAGGGGATTCAGACATCCCTTCACCTTGTGAGATGAAAGATGAGCCTGTATTCAAGCCTCTGCAAGGACACCCGGCCTGCTTTCGAGTCAGGGCTTCTCGGTGTATATTCCACTTGAGGCAGCAAACTCAGGGTCCCTCCTCACACCTACTGCTGAGAGCAGCCTCCCCTTGAGGGTCTTATGGAAAAATTTGCATACGTCTTGAGTCTAAGCCAGGCAATCAGCTCTCATCTCCAGGCAATTTGGTCCACGGAGCATTCCTCGTTTGCTCTGCTGAACTTGGTATTCCTCTAGGCTTGGCACGTTGTTCTCTGGGAAACTCTGGAGTTGCCTAAAGGAAGTCAAACCACTGGTCGTGTTTGATGGGGAATGGGGGATGGCTCTGGAGTCAAGGCAGGGGAATCGGGCCTCATCTCGATTTGATTTGGGGTACATGGAGCTCCTTCGCGATGCTGGTGTGACCTCAGGGTCCCTCTGTACTTGTGACAGTGTTCTTGCGGACTGTCTCGAGAGATCCATCAAGCAAGTCGAGGCTCCTTACATGTTTCATGGGGATCACGGGATTGCTCTGCATGCAGTGCAGGGGAATCGGGCCTCATCTCGCTTTGGGGGGAAGTCTCATGGTTTTTCTCGAGTTGCGGCGGGGACCTGGGGTATATTCTCGAGTTACGGCGGGGATGGGTATTCAACACTCGTGTTTGTCCAGTGACGTCAGGACTCCTGTCGAGTTACGACGGGACACCTCAGGAATCTCTTCGAGGCTTGGCAGGCCAAAGGGACGCTTCTCGAGGTGAGGCGAGAGACCCAGGGTCCCTTTGCAGTAGCCACAGGGATACTGGGATTCCTGTCAATGTTCAAGAGGAGTCAGGCATCGTCACCTTTTAAAGCAGAGAACTCTGCATGCCTCTCGAGGTGTCAAAGGCATGTGAGGCATTCCGTCGAAAGGAGTCGGGGAACTAGGCTTTCTCTAGGGACTGCACAGGGGATTCAGACATCCCTTCACCTTGTGAGATGAAAGATGAGCCTGTATTCAAGCCTCTGCAAGGAACCCGGCCTGCTTTCGAGTCAGGGCTTCTCGGTGTATATTCCACTTGAGGCAGCAAACTCAGGGTCCCTCCCTCACACCTACTGCTGAGAGATAGCCTCCCTTGAGGGGCTTATGGAAAATTGGCATACGTCTTGAGTCTAAGCCAGGCAATCAGCTCTCATCTCCAGGCAATTTGGGGTCCACGGAGCATTCCTCGAGTTGCTCTGCTGAACTTGGTATTCCTCTAGGCTTGGCACGTTGTTTTCTGGGAACCTCTGGAGTTGCCTAAAGGAAGTCAAAACACTGGTCGTGTTTGATGGGAAACGGGGGATGGCTCTGGAGTCAAGGCAGGGGAATCGGGCTCATCTCGATTTGATTTGGGGTACATGGAGGTCCTTCGCGATGCTGGTGTGACCTCAGGGTCCCTCTGTACTTGTGACAGTGTTCTTGCGGACTGTCTCGAGATCCATCAAGCAAGTCGAGGCTCCTTACATGTTTCATGGGGATCACGGGATTGCTCTGCATGCAGTGCAGGGGAATCGGGCCTCATCTCGCTTTGGGGGGGGAGTCTCATGGTTTTTCTCGAGTTGAGGCGGGGACCTGGGGTATATTCTCGAGTTACGGCGGGGATGGCCCTTCAACACTCGTGTTTGTCCAGCGACGTCTGGACTCCTGTTTAGTTACGAGGGACACACCTCAGAAATCTCTTCGAGGCTTGGCAGGCCAAAGGGACGCTTCTCGAGGTGAGGTGGGAGACCCAGGGTCCCTTTCCAGTAGCGACAGTGATATTGGGATTCCTGTCAATGTTCAAGAGGAGTCAGGCATCGTCACCTTTTGAAGCAGAGAACTCTGCATGCCGCTCGAGGTGTCAAAGGCATGTGAGGCATTCCGTCGAAAGGAGTCGGGGAACTAGGGCTTTCTCTAGGGACTCCACAGGGGATTCAGACATCCCTTCACCTTGTGAGATGAAAGATGAGCCTGTATTCAAGCCACTGCAAGGAAACCCGGCCTCCTTTCGAGTCAGGGCTTCTCGGTGTATATTCCACTTGAGGCAGCAAACTCAGGGTCCCTACCCTCACACCTACTGCTGAGAGAAGCCTCCCCTTGAGGGTCTTGTGGAAAGTTGGCATACGTCTTGAGTCTAAGCCAGGCAATCAGCTCTCATCTCCAGGCAATTTGGGGTCCAGGAGCATTCCTCGAGTTGCTCTGCTGAACTTGGTATTCCTCTAGGCTTGGCACGTTGTTTCTCTGGGAAACTCTGGAGTTGCCTAAAGGAAGTCAAACCACTGGTCGTGTTTGATGGGGAATGGGGATGGCTCTGGAGTCAAGGCAGGGGAATCGGGCCTCATCTCGAGTTGATTTGGGGTACATGGAGCTCCTTCGGATGCTGGTGTGACCTCAGGTCCCTCTGTACTTGTGACAGTGTTCTTGCGGACTGTCTCGAGATCCATCAAGCAAGTCGAGGCTCCTTACATGTTTCATGGTGATCACGGGATTGCTCTGCATGCAGTGCAGGGGAATCGGGCCTCATCTCGCTTTGGGGGAGAAGTCTCATGGTTTTTCTCGAGTTGCGGCGGGGACCTGGGGTATATTCTCAAGTTACGGCGGGGATGACCTTCAACACTCGTGTTTGTCCAGCGATGTCAGGACTCCTGTCGAGTTACGACGGACACCTCAGGAATCTCTTCGAGGCTTGGCAGGGCAAAGGGACGCTTCTCGAGGTGAGGCGAGAGACCCAGGGTCCCTTTGCAGTAGCCACAGAGATATTGGGATTCCTGTCAATGTTCAAGAGGAGTCAGGCATCGTCACCTTTTAAAGCAGAGAACTCTGCGTGCCGTTCGAGGTGTCAAAGGCATGTGAGGCATTCCGTCGAAAGGAGTCAGGGAACTAGGGCTTTCTCTAGGGACTGCACAGGGGATTCAGACATCCCTTCACCTTGTGAGATGAAAGAAAGATGAGCCTGTATTCAAGGCTCTGCAAGGACACCCGGCCTGCTTTCGAGTCAGGGCTTCTCGGTGTATATTCCACTTGAGGCAGCAAACTCAGGGTCCCTCCCTCACAACTACTGCTGAGAGCAGCCTCCCTTGAGGGTCTTATGGAAAAATTGGCATAAGTCTTGAGTTTAAGCCAGGCAATCAGCTCTCATCTCCAGGCAATTTGGTGTCCACGGAGCATTCCTCGAGTTGCTCTGCTGAACTTGGTATTCCTCTAGGCTTGGCACGTTGTTCTCTGGGAAATTTCTGGAGTTGCTTAAAGGAAGTCAAACCACTGGTCGTGTTTGATGGGGAACGGGGGATGGCTCTGGAGTCAAGGCAGGGGAATCGGGCCTCATCTCGATTTGATTTGGGGTACATGGAGCTCCTTCGTGATGCTGGTGTGACCTCAGGGTCCTCTGTACTTGTGACAGTGTTCTGGCGGACTGTCTCGAGATCCATCAAGCAAGTCGAGGCTCCTTACATGTTTCATGGGATCACAGGATTGCTCTGCATGCAGTGCAGGGGAATCGGGCCTCATCTCGCTTTGGGGGGAAGTCTCATGGTTTTTCTCGAGTTGCGGCGGGGACCTGGGGTATATTCTCGAGTTACGGCGGGGATGGCCCTTCCGCACTCGTGTTTGTCCAGCTGATCAGGACTCCTGTCGAGTTACGAGGGACACCTCAGGAATCTCTTCGAGGCTTGGCAGGTCCAAAGGGACGCTTCTCGAGGTGAGGCGAGAGACCCAGGGTCCCTTTTCAGTAGCCACAGGGATATTGGGATTCCTGTCAATGTTCAAGAGGAGTCAGGCATCGTCACCCTTTAAAGCAGAGAACTCTGCATTCCTCTCGAGGTGTCAAAGGCATGTGAGGCATTCCATCGAAAGGAGTCGGGGACCTAGGGCTTTCTCTAGGGACTACAAAGGGGATTCAGACATCCCTTCACCTTGTGAGATGAAAGATGAGCCTGTATTCAAGCCACTGCAAGTAAACCCGCCCTCCTTTCGAGTCAGGGCTTCTCGGTGTATATTCCACTTGAGGCAGCAAACTCAGGGTCCCTCACCTCACACCTACTGCTGAGAGAAGCCTCCTCTGAGGGGCTTTGGTAAATTGGCATACGTCTTGAGTCTAAGCCAGGCAATCAGCTCTCATCTCCAGGCAATTTGGGGTCCAAGGAGCATTCCTCGAGTTGCTCTGCTGAACTTGGTATTCCTCTAGGCTTGGCACGTTGTTCTCGGGGAACCTCTGGAGTTGCTTAAATGAAGTCAAGCCACTGGTCGTGTTTGATGGGAAAACTGGGGATGGCTCTGGAGTCAAGGCAGGGGAATCGGGCCTCATCTCGAGTTGATTTGGGGTACATGGAGCTCCTTCGGATGCTGGTGTGACCTCAGTGTCCCTCTGTACATGTGACAGTGTTCTTGCGGATTGTCTCGAGATCCATCAAGCAAGTCGAGGCTCCTTACAGGTTTCATGGGGATCACGGGATTGCTCTGCATGCAGTGCAGGGGAATCGGGCCTCATCTCGTTTTGGGGGGGTGGGGAAGTCTCATGGTTTTTCTCGAGTTGAGGCGGGGACCTGGGGTATATTCTCGAGTTACGGCGGGGATGGCTCTTCAAAACTCGTGTTTGTCCAGCGACGTCTGGACTCCTGTCGAGTTACGAGGGACACCTCAGGAATCTCTTCGAGGCTTGGCAGGGCCAAAGGGACGCTTCTCGAGTGAGGGGAGACCCAGGGTCCCTTTGTAGTAGTCACAGGGATATTGGAATTCCTGTCAATGTTCAAGAGGAGTCAGGCATCCTCACCTTTTGAAGCAGTGAACTCTGCGTGCCTCTCGAGGTGTCAAAGGCATGTGAGGCATTCCGTCGAAAGGAGTCGGGGAACTAGGGCTTTCTCTAGGGACTCCACAGGGGATTCAGACATCCCTTCACCTTGTGAGATGAAAGATGAGCCTGTATTCAAGCCTCTGCAAAGGAAACCCGGCCTCCTTTCGAGTCAGGCTTTTCGGTGTATATTCCACTTGAGGCAGAAAACTCAGGGTCCCTCCCTCACACCTACTGCTGAGAGCAGCCTCCCCTTGAGGGTCTTATGGAATTTGCATACGTCTTGAGTCTAAGCCAGGCAATCAGCTCTCATCTCCAGGCAATTTGGGTCCACGGAGCATTCCTCGAGTTGCTCTGCTGAACTTGGTATTCCTCTAGGCTTGGCACGTTGTTCTCTGGGAAACCTCTGAGTTGCCTAAAGGAAGTCAAACCACTGGTCGTGTTTGATGGGGAATGCGGGGTGGGCTCTGGAGTCAAGGCAGTGGAATCGGCCTCACCTCGAGTTGATTTGGGGTACATGGAGCTCCTTCGGATGCTGGTGTGACCTCAGGTCCCTCTGTACTTGTGACAGTGTTCTTGCGGACTGTCTCGAATCCATCAAGCAAGTCGAGGCTCCTTACATGTTTCATGGGATCACGGGAATGCTCTGCATGCAGTGCAGGGGAATCGGCCTCATCTCGCTTTGGGGGGGAAGTCTCATGGTTTTTCTCGAGTTGCGGCGGGGACCTGGGTATATTCTCGAGTTACGGCGGGGATGGCCTTCAACACTCGTGTTTGTCCAGCGACGTCAGGACTCCTGTCGAGTTACGAGGGACACCTCAGGAATCTCTTCGAGGCTTGGCAGGGCCCAAAGGGACGCTTCTCGAGGTGAGGCGAGGAGACCCAGGGTCCCTTTCCAGTAGCCACAGGGATATTGGGATTCCTGTCAATGTTCAAGAGGAGTCAGGCATCGTCACCTTTTGAAGCAGTGAACTCTGCATGCCGCTCGAGGTGTCAAAGGCATGTGAGGCATTCCGTTGAAAGGAGTCGGGGACCTAGGGCTTTCTCTAGGGACTCCACAGGGGATTCAGACATCCCTTCACCTTGTGAGATGAAAGATGAGCCTGTATTCAAGCCACTGCAAGGAAACCCGGCCTCCTTTCGAGTCAGGGCTTCTCGGTGTATATTCCACTTGAGGCAGCAAACTCAGGGTCCCTCCCTCACACCTACTGCTGAGAGAAGCCTTCCCTTGAGGGGCTTGTGGAAAGTAGGCATACGTCTTGAGTCTAAGCCAGGCAATCAGCTCTCATCTCCAGGCAATTTGGGGTCCACGGAGCATTCCTCGAGTTGCTCTGCTGAACTTGGTATTCCTCTAGGCTTGGCACGTTTTTCTGGGGAACTTCTGGTGTTGCTAAAGGAAGTCAAGCCACTGGTCGTGTTTGATGGGAAGGCGGGATGGCTCTGGAGTCAAGTCAGGGGAATCGGGCCATCTCAAGTTTGATTTGGGGTACATGGAGCTCCTTCGCGATGCTGGTGTGACCTCAGGTCCCTCTCTACTTGTGACAGTGTTCTTGCGGACTGTCTTGAGATCCATCAAGCAAGTCGAGGCTCCTTACATGTTTCATGGGGATCACGGAATTGCTCTGCATGCAGTGCAGGGGAATCGGGGCTCATCTCGCTTTGAGGGGGAAGTCTCATGGTTTTTCTCGAGTTGAGGCAGGGACCTGGGTTATATTCTCGAGTTACGGCGGGGAAGGCCCTTCAAAACTCGTGTTTGTCCAGGGACGTCAGGACTCCTGTCGAGTTACGAGGGACACCTCAGGAATATCTTCGAGGCTTGGCAGGGACAAAGGGATGCTTCTCGAGGTGAGGCGGGAGAGACCCAGGTCCTTTTCCATTAGCCACAGCGATATGGGATTCCTGTCAATGTTCAAGAGGAGTCAGGCATCGTCACCTTTTGAAGCAGTGAACTCTGCGTGCGCTCGAAGTGTCAAAGGCATGTGAGGCATTCCGTCGAAAGGAGTCGGGGACCTAGGGCTTTCTTTAGGGACTCCACAGGGGATTCAGACATCCCTTCACCTTGTGAGATGAAAGAGGAGCCTGTATTCAAGCACTCTGCAAGGAAACCAGCCTCCTTTCGAATCAGGGCTTCTCGGTGTATATTCCACTTGAGGCAGCAAACTCAGGGTCCCTCCCACACACATTTGCTGAGAGAAGCCTTCCCTTGTGAGGCTTGTGGAAAGTAGACATCCGTTCTTGAGTTTTAAGCCAGGCAATCAGCTCTCATCTCCAGGCAATTTGGGGTACAAGGAGCATTCCTCGAGTTGCTCTGCTATGAACTTGGTATTCTCTAGACTTGGCACGTTTATCTCGGGGAACATCTGGAGTTGCCTAAAGGAAGTCAAACTACTGTCGTGTTTGATGGGGAACGGGGGATGGCTCTGGAGTCAAGGCAGGGGAATCGGGCCTCATCTCGAGTTGATTTGGGGTACATGCTGCTCCTTCGCGATGCTGGTGTGACCTCAGGTCCCTCTGTACTTGTGACAGTGTTCTTGCAGATTGTCTCGAGATCATCAAGCAAGTCGAGGCTCCTTACATGTTTCATGGGGATCACGGGATTGCTCTGCATGCAGTGCAGGGGAATCGGCCTCATCTCGCTTTGGGGGAAAGACTCATGGTTTTTCTCGAGTTGCAGTGGGGACCTGGGTTATATTCTCGAGTTACGGCTGGGATGGCCCTTCAAATCTCGTGTTTGTCCAGCGACGTCAGGACTCCTGTCGAGTTACGACGGACACCTCAGGAATCTCTTCGAGGCTTGGCAGGGTCAAAGGGACGCTTCTCGAGGTGAGCGTGGAGACCCAGTGTCCCTTTCCAGTAGCCACAGGATATTGGGATTCCTCTCAATGTTCAAGAGGAGTCAGGCATCGTCACCTTTTGAAGCAGTGAACTCTACATGCCACTCGAGGTGTTAAAGTCATGTGAGGCATTCCGTCGAAAGTCTTCGGGAACATAGGCCTTTCTCTAGGGACTCCACTGGGATTCAGACATCCCTTCACCTTGTGAGATGAAAAATGAGCCTGTATTCAAGCCACTGCAAGGAAACCCGGCCTCCTTTCGAGTCAGGGCTTCTCGGTGTATATTTCACTTGAGGCAGAAATTTCAGGGTTTCACCCTCACACCTACTTGATGAGAGAAGCCTCCCCTTGTGGGGCTTGTAGAATGTTGGCATATGTCTTGAGTCTGAGCGAGGCAATCAGCTCTTAACTCCAGGCAATTTGCGGTCCACGGAGCATTTCTCGAGTTGCTCTGCTGAACTTGGTATTCCTCTAGGCTTGGCAGGTTGTTCTCGGGGAACCTCTAGAATTGCCTAAAGAAAGTCAAGCCACTGGTCGTGTTTGCTGGGGATCCGGGTATGGCTCAGGAGTCAAGTCAAGGGAATCGGGCCTCATCTCGAGTTGTTTTGGGGTACATGGAGCTCCTTCGTGTTCCTGGTGTGACCTCAGGGTCCCTCATTGCTTGTGACAGTGTTCTTGCGGATAGTCTCAAGATCCATCAAGCAAGTTGAGTTTCCTTTCATGTTTCATGGGGATCACGGGATTGCTCTTCATGCAGTGCAGGGGAATCGTGCCTCATCTCGCTTTGAGGGGGAAGTCTCATGGTTTTTCTCGACTTGCGGTGGGGACTTGGGGTATATTCTCGAGTTACAATGGGGATGGCCCTTCAGAACTCGTGTTTGTCCAGCGACGTCAGGACTCCTGTCGAGTTACGAAGGATACCTCAGAAATCTCTTCGAGGCTTGGCAGGGCCAAAGAGACTCTTTTAAAGGTGAGGCGGGAGACTCAGGGTTCCTTTCCAGTAGCTCAGAGATATGGGGATTCCTGTCATTGTTCAAAAGGAGTCAGGCATCCTCACCTTTTGAAGTAGTGAATTCTGCGTTCCGCTCGAGGTGTCTTAGGCATGTGAGGCATCCCATCGAAAGGAGTCGGGGACCTAGGCCTTTTTCTATGGAATCCACAGGGGACTCAGACATCCCTTCACCTTGTGAGATGATAGAGGAGCCTGTATTCAAGTCACTTTAAGGAAACCAAGCCTCCTTTCGAGTCAGGGCTTCTCGGTGTATATT
Organism: Odocoileus hemionus; assembly: GCA_020976825.1. Lineage (NCBI taxonomy): Eukaryota > Metazoa > Chordata > Mammalia > Artiodactyla > Cervidae > Odocoileus > Odocoileus hemionus. The sequence goes on along the minus strand of JAJLRB010001296.1, from coordinate 22,061 downwards.
CCACTGGAGGCAGCAAACTCAGGGTCCCTCCCTCACAACTACTGCTGAGAGAAGTCTTCTCTTGAGGGGCTTAAGGAAAGTAGGCACCTTTCTTGAGTCTAAGCCAGGCAATCAGCTCTCATCTCCAGGCAATTTGTGGTCCACGGAGCATTCTTCGAGAGGATCTATGAACTTGGTATTCCTCTAGGCTTGGCACGTTTTCCTCGGGGAACCTCTGGAGTTGCCTAAAGGAAGTCAAGCCACTTTCGTGTTTGATGTGGAAGGCGGGATGGCTGTGCAGTCAATGCAGGGGCATCGCGCGTCATCTCGAAGTAATTTGGGGTACATGAAGCTACTTCGCGATGCTGGTGTGACCTCAGGGTCCCTCTCTACTTGTGACAGTTTTCTTGCAAACTGTCTTGAGATCCATCAAGCAAGTCGAGGCTCCTTACATGTTTCATGGGGATCACGGGATTGCTCTGCATGCAGTGCAGGAGAATCTTGCCTCATCTCGCTTTGAGGAGGATGTCTCATGGTTTTTCTCGAGTTGCGGTGCAGACCTGTGTTATATTCTCGAGATACGCAGGGATGGCACTTCAAGACTCGTGTTTGTCCAGCGACATCAGGACCCCTGTCGAGTAACGAGGGACACCTCTGGAATCTCTTCGAGGCTTGGCAGGGCCAAAGGGACGCTTCTCGAGGTGAGGCGGGAGGCAAAGTGTCCCTTTCCAGTAGCCTCAGCGATTTTGGCATTCCTGTCTATGTTCAAGAGGAGTCAGGCATCGTCACCTTTTGAAGCAGTGAACTCTGCGTGCCACTCGAGGTGTCAAATGCATGTGAGGCATTCCGTTGAAAGGAGTCGGTGACCTAGGTTTTTTGCTACGGACTCCACTGGGGATTCAGACATACCTTCACCTTGTGAAATGAATGAGGAACCTGTATTCAAGCCACTGCAAGGAAACCCGGCCTCCTTTCGAGTCAGGGCTTCTCTGCGTATATTCTACTTGAGGCATTATAGTTAGGGTCCGTCCCTCACACCTACTCCTGAGAGAAGCCTACACTTGAGGGGCTTGTGGAAATGTGGCATACGTCTTGAGTCTAATCCAGGCAGTCCGCTCTCATCTCCAGGAAATTTGGTTTCCAAGGAGCAGTCCTCGAGTTGCTCTCCTGAACTTGGTGTTCCTCTAGGCTTATCAAGTTGTTCTCGGGGAACCTCTGGAGTTGTTTAAAGGAAGTCAAGCCACTGGTCGTGTGTGCTGGGGAACTGGGGATGCCTCTGGAGTCAAGGCAGGGGAATCGGGCCTCATCTCACTTTAAGCGGGAAGTCTCATGATTTTTCTCGAATTGCGGCTGGGACCTGTGTTATATACTCGAGCTATGGCGGGGATGGCCCTTCAAAACTGGTGTTTGTCCAGCGACGTCTGGACTCCTCTTTAGGTACGAGGGAAACCTCAAGACTATCTTTGAGGCTTGGTAGGGGCAAAGGGACACTTCTCGAAGTGAGGTGGAAGGCCCAGGGTCCCTTTCAGTAGCGACAGTGATATTGGGATTCCTGTCAATGTTCAAGAGGAGTCAGGCATTGTCAGCTTTTGATGCAGTGAACTCTGCGTGCCGTTCGAGGTGTCAAAGTCATGTGAGGCATTTCGGTGAAAGGAGTCGGTGACCTAGGCCTTTCTCTAGGGACTCCACAGGGGATTCAGTCATCCCTTCACATTGTGAGATGAAAGAGGAGCCTGTATTCAAGCCACTGCAAGGAAACCCGGCCTCCATCCGAGTCAGGGCTTCTCAGTGTATATTTCAATTGAGGCAGCAAACACAGGGTCCCTCCCTCACACCTACTGCTGAGAGAAGCCTTCTCTTGAGGGGCTTGTGGAAAGTAGGAATCCTTCTTGAGTCTAAGCCAGGCAATCAGCTCTCATCTCCAGGCAATTTGTGGTTCACGGAGCATTCCTCGAGAGGATCTATGAACTTGGTATTGCTCTAGGCTAGGCACGTTTTTCTCGGGGAACCTCTGGAGTTGCCTAAAGGAAGTCAAGCCACTTTCGTGTTTGATGTGGAACGCGGGATGGCTCTGCATTTAAGGCAGGGGAATCGGGCTTCATCTCGAGTTGATTTGGGGTACATGGAGCTCCTTGGCGATGCTGGTGTGACCTCAGGGTCCCTCTGTACTTCTGACAGTGTTCTTGCGGATTGTCTCAAGATCCATCAAGCAAGTCGAGATTTCTTACCTGTTACATGGGGATCACAGTATTGCTCTGCATGCAGTGCAGGAGAATCGTGCCTCATGTCGCTTTGAGGGGGAAGTCTCATGGTTTTCCTCGAGTTGACGTGCAGACCTTGGTTTTATTATCAAGATACGGCAGGGTTGGCACTTCAAGACTCGTGTTTGTCCAGCGACATCAGGACTCCTGTCGAGATACGAGGCACACCTCCGTAATCTCTTCGAGGCTAGGCAGGGCCAAAGTGATGCTTCTCGAGGTGAGGCGGGAGGCAAAGTGTCCCTTTCCAGTAGCCTCAGGGATATTGGCATTTCTGTCAATGATCAAGAGGAGTCAGGCATTGTCACCTTTTGAAGCAGTGAACTCTGCGTGCCGCTCGAGGTGTCAAATGCATGTGAGGCATTCCGTTGAAAGGAGTCGGTGACCTAGGGCTTTTTCTAGGGACTCCACTGGGGATTCAGACATACGTTCACCTTGTGAAATGAACGAGGAACCTGTATTCAAGCCACTGCAATGAAACCCGGCCTCCTTTCGAGTCAGGGCTTCTCGGCGTATATTCCACTTGAGGCATTAAACTCAGGGTCCGTCCCTCACACCTACTGCTGAGAGAAGCCTACACTTGAGGGGCTTGTGGAAAGTTGGCATACGTCTTGGTTCCAATCCAGGCAATCTGCTCTCATCTCCAGGCAATTTGGGTTTAAAGGAGCAGTCCTCGAGTTGCTCTCCTGAACTTGGTGTTCCTCTAGGCTTGGCAAGTTTTTCTCGGGGAACCTCTGTAGTTGTTTAAAGGAAGTAAAGCCACTGGTCGTGTGTGCTGGGGAACTGGGGATGACTCTGGAGTCAAGACAGGGGAATCGGGCCTCACCTCGAGTTGATTTGGTGTACATGGAACTACTTCGTGATGCTTGTGTGACTTCAGGGTCCCTCTCTACTTGTGAAAGTGTACTTGGGGATTTTCTCGAGATCCATCAAGGAAGTCGAGGCTCCTTATATGTTTAATGGAGATCACGGGATTGCTCTGCATGCATTGCAGGGGAATCGGGCCTCATCTCACTTTGAGCGGGAAGTTTCATGGTTTTTCTCAAATTGCGGCTGGGACCTGTGTTATATACTCGAGTTACGGCGGGAATGGCCCTTCAACACTCGTGTTTGTCCAGCGATGTCTGGACTCCTCTTTAGTTACGAGGGAATCCTCAGGACTCTCTTTGAGGCTTGGCAGGGGCAAAGGGAAAATTCTCGAAGTGAGGTGGGAGGCCCAGGGTCCCTTCCAGTAGCGACAGTGATATTGGGATTCCTGTCAATGTTCAAGAGGAGTCAGGCATCGTCAGCTTTTGATGCAGTGAACTCTGCGTGCCGCTCGGGGTGTCTAAGTCATGTGAGGCATTTCGTTGAAAGGAGTCAGGGACCTAGGCCTTTCTCTAGGGACTCCACAGGGGATTCAGTCATCCCTTCACCTTGTGAGATGAAAGAGGAGCCTGTATTCAAGCCACTGCATGGAAACCCAGCCTCCTTTCGAGTCAGGGCTTCTCAGTGTATATTCCAATTGAGGCAGCAAACACAGGGTCCCTCCCTCACACCTACTGCTGAGAGAAGCCTTCTCTTGAGGGGCTTGTGAAAAGTAGGCATCCTTCTTGAGTCTAAGCCAGGCAATCAGCCCTCATCTCCAGGCAATTTGGGGTGCACGGAGCATTCCTCGAGTGGCTCTATGAACTTGGTATTTCTCTAGGCTTGGCACGTTTTTCTAGTGGAAACTCTGGTGTTCCCTAAAGGAAGTGAAGCCACTGTCGTATTTGATGTGGAAGGCGGGATGGCTGTGCAGTCAAGGCAGGGGAATCACGCGTCATCTTGAGTTAATTTGGGGTACATGGATCTATTTCGCGATGCTAGTGTGACCTCAGGGTCCCACTCTACTTGTGACAGTTTTCTTGCGGACTGTCTTGAGATCCATCAAGCAAGTCGAGGCTCCTTACATGTTTCATGCGGCTCACGGAATTGCTCTGCATGCAGTGCAGGGGAATTGGGGCTCATTTCGTTTTGAGGGGGAAGTCTCATGGTTTTTCTCGAGTTGAGGCAGGGACCTGGGTTATATTCTAGAGTTACGGCATGTAAGGCCCTTCAAAACTCTTGTTTATCCAGGGATGTCAGGACTCCTGTCGAATTGCGAGGGACACCTCAGGGATAGTTTCGAGGCTTGGCAGGGCCAAAGGGATGCTTCTCGAGGTGAGGCGGGAGACCCATGTTCCTTTTCCATTAGCTCAGGGATATGGGGATTCCTGTCAATGTTCAAGAGGAGTCAGGCATCGTCAGCTTTTGAAGCAGTGAACTCTGCGTGACGCTCGAGGTGTCAAAGGAATGTGAGGCATTACGTCGAAAGGAGTCGAGGACCAAGGGCTTTATTTAGGGACTCCACAGGGGATTCAGACATCCCTTCTCCTTGTGAGACGAAAGAGGAGCCAGTATCCAAGCCACTGAAAGGAAACCCGGCCTCCTTTCGTGTCAGGGCTTCTCAGTGTATATTCCAAATGAGGCAGCAAACACAGAGTACCTCCCTCACACCTACTGCTGAGAGAAGCCTTCTCTTGAGGGGCTTGTGGAAAGTAGGCATCCTTCTTGAGTCTAAGCCAGGCAATCAGTTCTCATTTCCAGGCCATTTGGGGTCCATGAAGCATTCCTCTAGTGCCTCTATGAACTTTGTATTTCTATAGACTTGGCACGTTTTTCTCGGGGAACATCTGGAGTTACCTATATGAAGTCAAGCTACTGTCGTGTTTGATGGTGAACGAGGGATGGCTCTGGAGTCAAAGCATGGGAATCGGGCCTCATCTCGAGTTGATTTGGGGTACATGCTGTTCCTTCTCGATGCTGGTGTGACCTCAGGGTCCCTCTGTGCTTGTTATAGTGTTCTTACAGATTGTCTCGAGATCCATCAAGCAAGTCGAGTCTCCTTACATGTTTCATGGGGATCATGGGATTGCTCTGCATGCATTGCAGGGGAATCGTGCCTCATCTCGCTTTGAGGGGGAAGCCTCATGGTTTTTCTCGAGTTGCGGTGCCGACCTGGGGTATATTCTCGAGTTACGGCGGGGATGGCCTTTCAAATCTCGTGTTTGTCCAGCGACGTCAGGACTCCTGTCGAGTTACGACGGACACCTCAGGAATCTCTTCGAGGCTTGGCAGGGTCAAAGGGACGCTTCTCGAGGTGAGCCTGGAGACCCAGTGTACCTTTCCAGTAGCCACAGGAATATTGGGATTCCTCTCAATGTTCAAGAGGAGTCAGGCAACGTCACCTTTTGAAGCAGTGAACTCTACATGCCGCTCGAGGTGTCAAAGTCATGTGAGGCATTCCGTCGAAAGGAGTCGTGGACTTAGGCCTTTCTCTAGGGACTCCACTGGGGATTCAGACATCCCTTCACCTTGTGAGATGAAAAATGAGCCTGTATTCAAGCCACTGCAAGGAAACCCGGCCTCCTTTCGAGTCAGGGCTTCTCGGTGTATATTCCACTTGAGGCAGAAATCTCAGGGTTCCACCCTCACACCTACTGATGAGAGAAGCCTCCCCTTGTGGGGCTTGTGGAATGTTGGCATACGTCTTGAGTCTAAGCCAGGCAATCAGCTCTCAACTCCAGGCAATTTGCGGTCCACGGAGCTTTCCTCGAGCAGCTCTGCTGAACTTTGTATTCCTCTAAGCTTGGCAGGTTGTTGTCGGGGAACCTCTAGAGTTGCCTAAAGAAAGTCAATCCACTGGTCGTGTTTGCTGGGGATCGGGGTATGGCTCGGGATTCAAGTCAAGGAAATCGGGCCTCATCTCGAGTTTTTTTGGGGTAGATGGAGCTTCTTCCTGATGCTGCTGTGACCTCAGGTTCCCTCAGTGCTTGTGACAGTGTTCTTGCGGATTGTTTCAAGATCCATCAAGCAAGTCGAGTCTCCTTTCATGTTTCATGGGGATCACGGGATTGCTCTGCATGCAGTGCAGGGGAATCGTGCCTCATCTCGCTTTGAGGGGGAAGTCTCATGGTTTTTCTCGAGTTGCCGTTGGGACCTGGGTTATATTCTCGAGTTACGTTGGGGATGGCCTTCAACACTCGTATTTGTCCAGCAACGTCACGACTCCTGTCTAGTTATGAGGGACACCTCATGAATCTCTTCTATTCTTGGCAGGGCCAAAGGGACGCTTCCCGAGATGAGGCCGCAGACCCAGTGTCCCTTTCCAATAGCCACAGGGATATTCGGATGCCTGTCAATGATCAAGAGGAGTCAGGCATCGTCAGCTCTTGATGCAGTGAACTCTGCGTGACGCCCGAGGTGTCAAAGTCATTTGAGACATTTCTTTGAAAGGAGTCGGGGACATAGGACTTTCTCCAGGGACTCCACAGGGGATTCAGACATCCCTTCACCTTGTGAGATGAAAGAGGAGCCTGTATTGAAGCCACTGCAAGGAAACCCGGCCTTCTTTCGTGTCAGGGCTTCTCAGTGTATATTCAAATTGAGGCAGCAAACACAGGGTCCCTCCCTCACACCTACTGCTGAGAAAAGCCTTCTTTTGAGGGGCTTGTGGAAAGTAGGCATCCTTCTTGAGTCTAAGCCAGGCAATCAGCCCTCATCTCCAGGCAATTTTGTGTCCAGGGAGTATTCCTCGAGTGGCTCTATGAAATTGGTATTCCTCTAGGCTTGGCACGTTTTTCTAGGGGAAACTCTGGTGTTCCCTAATGGAAGTCAAGCCACTGTCGTGTTTGATGTGGAAGGTGGGATGGCTGTGCAGTCAAGGCAGGGGAATCGCGCATCATCTCGAGTTAATTTGGGGTAAATGGAGCTACTTCACGATTCTGGGGTGACCTCAGGTCCCACTCTACCTGTGACAGTTTTCTTGCGGACTGTCTTGAGATCCATCAAGCAAGTCGAGGCTCCTTACATGTTTCATGGGGCTCACGGAATTGCTCTGCATGCAGTGCAGGGGAATTGGGGCTCATTTCGCTTTGAGGGGGAAGTCTCATGGTTTTTCTCGTGTTGAGGCATGGACCTGGGTTATATTCTCGAATGACGGCATGGAAGGCCCTTCAAAACTCTTGTTTAACCAGGGATATCAGGACTCCTGTCGAGTTACGAGGGACACCTCAGGAATATCTTCGAGGCTTGGCAGGGCCAAAGGGATGCTTCTCGAGGTGAGGCGGGAGACCCATGGTCCTTTTCCATTAGCTCAGGGATATGGGGATTCCTGTCAATGTTCAAGAGGAGTCAGGCATCGTCACCTTTTGAAGCAGTGAATTCTGCATGCAGCTCGAGGTGTCAAAGTCATGTGAGGCATTCTGTCGAAAGTCTTCAGGGACTTAGGCCTTTCTCTAGGGACTCCACTGGGAAATCAGATATCGCTTCACCTCGTGAGATGAAAGAGGACCCTGTATTCAAGCCACTGCAAGGAAACCCGGCCTCCTTTCGAGTCAGGGCTTCTCGGTGTATATTCCACTTGAGGCAGAAATCTCAGGGTTCCATCCTCACACATACTGATGAGAGAAGCCTCCCCTTGTGGGGCTTGTGGAATGTTGTCATACGTCTTGAGTCTAAGCCAGGCAGTCAGCTCTCAGCTTCAGGCAATTTGTGGTCCACGGAGTATTCCTCGAGTTGCTCTGCTGAACTTGGTATTCCTCTAGGCTTGGCACGTTTTTCTAGGGGAACCTCTGATGTTCCCTAAAGGAAGTCAAGTCACTGTCTTTTTTGATGTGGAAGGCGGGATGGCTGTGCAGTCAAGGCAGGGGAATCGCGTGTCATCTCGAGTTAATTTGGGGTACATGGAGCTACTTCGCGATGCTGGTGTGACCTCAGGTTCCCTCTCTACTTGTGACAGTTTTCTTGCAAACTCTCTTGAGATCCATCAAGCAAGTGGAGGCTCCTTACATGTTTCATGGGGCTCACGGAATTGCTCTGCATGCAGTGCAGGGGAATTGGGGCTCATTTCGCTTTCAGGGGGAAGTCTCATGGTTTTTATCGTGTTGAGGCAGGGACCTGGGTTATATTCTCGAGTTACGGCATGGAAGGCCCTTCAAAACTCTTGTTTATCCAGGGACGTCAGGACTCTCTAGAGTTACGAGGGACACCTCAGGAATATCTTCGAGGCTTGGCAGGGACAAAGGGATGCTTCTCGAGGTGATGCGGGAGACCCATGGTCCTTTTCCATTAGCTCAGCGATATGGGGATTCCTGTCAATGTTCAAGAGGAGTCAGGCATCGTCACCTTTTGAAGCAGTGAACTCTGCGTGACGCTCGAAGTGTCAAAGGCATGTGAGGCATTACGTCGAAAGGAGTCGGGGACCTAGGGCTTTCTTTAGGGACTCCACAGGGGATTCAGACATCCCTTCTCCTTGTGAGATGATAGAGGAGCCTGTATTCAATTCACTGTAAGGAAACCCAGCCTCCATCCGAATCAGGGCTTCTCGGTGTATATTTCACTTGAGGCAGCAAACTCAAAGTCCCTCCCTCACACCTTTACTGAGAGAAGCCTTCTCTTGTGAGGCTTGTGGAAAGTAGACATCCTTCTTGCGTTTTAGGCAGGCAATCAGTTCTCATCTCCAGGCAATTTGGGGTACAAGGAGAATTACTCTAGTGCTTCTATGAACTTTGTAATTCTATAGACTTGGCATGTTTATCTCGCGGAACATCTGGAGTTACCTATATGAAGTCAAGCTACTGTCCTGTTTGATGGGGAACGGGGGATGGCTCTGGAGTCAAGGCAGGGGAATCGGGCCTCCTCTCGAGTTGATTTTGGGTACATCCTGCTCCTTCGCGATGCTGATGTGACCTCATGGTCCCTCTGTGCTTGTTATAGTGTTCTTGCAGATTGTCTCGAGATCATTCAAGCAAGTCGAGTCTCCTTACATGTTTCATGGGGATCACGGGATTGCTCTGTATGCATTGCAGGGGAATCGTGCCTCATCTCGCTTTGAGGGGAAAGACTCATGGTTTTTCTCGAGTTGCAGTGTGGACCTGGGTTATATTCTCGAGTTACGGCTGGGATGGCCCTTCAAATCTCGTGTTTGTCCAGCGACGCCAGGACTCCTGTCGAGTTATGACGGACACCACAGGAATCTCTTCGAGGCTTGGCAGGGTGAAAGGGACGCTTCTCGAGGTGAGCCTGGAGACCCAGTGTATCTTTCCAGTAGCCACAGGAATATTGGGATTCCTCTCAATGTTCAAGAGGAGTCAGGCATCGTCACCTTTTGAAGCAGTGAACTCTACATGCCGCTCGAGGTGTTAAAGTCATGTGAGGCATTCCGTCGAAAGTCTTCGGGAACATAGGCCTTTCTCTAGGGACTCCACTGGGGATTCAGACATCCCTTCACCTTGTGAGATGAAAAATGAGCCTGTATTCAAACCACTGCAAGGAAACCCGGCATCCTTTCGAGTCAGGGCTTCTCGGTGTATATTCCACTTGAGGCAGAAATCTCAGGGTTTCACCCTCACACCTACTTGATGAGAGAAGCCTCCCCTTGTGGGGCTTGTGGAATGTTGGCATATTTCTTAAGTCTAAGCCAGGCAATCAGCTCTCAACTCCAGGCAATTTGCGGTCCACGGAGCATTCCTCGAGTTGCTCTGCTGAATTTGGTATTCCTCTCGGCTTGGCAGGTTGTTCTCGGGGAACCTCTAGAGTTGCCTAAAGAAAGTCAAGCCACTGGTCGTGTTTGCTGGGGATCTGGGTATGGCTCAGGAGTCAAGTCAAGGGAATCGGGCCTCATCTCGAGTTGTTTTGTGGTACATGGAGCTCCTTCGTGTTGCTGGTGTGACCTCAGGGTCCCTCATTGCTTGTGACAGTGTTCTTGCGGATAGTCTGAAGATCCATCATGCAAGTTGAGTTTCCTTTCATGTTTCATGGGGATCACGGGATTGCTCTTCATGCAGTGCAGGGGAATCGTCCCTCATCTCGCTTTGAGGGGAAAGTCTCATGGTTTTTCTCGACTTGCGGTGGGGACTTGGGGTATATTCTCGAGTTACGATGGGGATGGCCCTTCAAAACTCGTGTTTGTCCAGCGACGTCAGGACTCCTGTCGAGTTACGAAGGATACCTCAGAAATCTCTTCGAGGCTTGGCAGGGCCAAAGGGACTCTTCTAAAGGTGAGGCGGGAGACTCAGGGTTCCTTTCCAGTAGCTCAGAGATATGGGGATTCCTGTCATTTTTCAAGAGGAGTCAGGCATCCTCACCTTTTGAAGTAGTGAATTCTGCGTTCCGCTTGAGGTGTCAAAGGCATGTGAGGCATTCCATCGAAAGGAGTCGGGGACCTAGGCCTTTTTCTATGGAATCCACAGGGGACTCAGACATCCCTTCACCTTGTGAGATGATAGAGGAGCCTGTATTCAAGTCACTTTAAGGAAACCAAGCCTCCTTTCGAGTCAGGGCTTCTCGGTGTATATTCCACTGGAGGCAGCAAACTCAGGGTCCCTCCCTCACACCTACTGCTGAGAGAAGTATTCTCTTGAGGGGCTTAAGGAAAGTAGGCACCTTTTTTGAGTCTAAGCCAGGCAATCAGCTCTCATCTCCAGGCAATTTGTGGTCCAGGGAGCATTCTTCGAGAGGATCTATGAACTTGGTATTCCTCTAGGTTTGGCACGTTTTTCTCGGGGAACATCTGGAGTTGCCTAAAGGAAGTCAAGCCACTTTCGTTTTTGATGTGGAACGCGGGATGGCTCTGCATTCAAGGCAGGGGAATCGGGCTTCATCTCGAGTTGATTTGGGGTACATGGAGCTCCTTGGCGATTCTGGTGTGACCTCAGGTCACTCTGTACTTGTGACAGTGTTCTTGCGGATTGTCTCGAGATCCATCAAGCAAGTCGAGGCTACTTACAAGTTTCATGGGGATCACGGGATTGCTCTGCATGCAGTGCAGGAGTATCGTGCCTCATCTCGCTTTGAGGGGGAAGTCTCATGGTTTTTCTCGAGTTGTGGTGCAGACCTGGATTATATTCTCGAGATACGGCTGGGATGGCACTTCAAGACTCGTGTTTGTCCAGCGACATCAGGACTCCTGTCGAGTTACGAGAGACACCTCCGGAATTTCTTCTAGACTTGGCAGGGCCAAAGGGACGCTTCTCGAGGTGAGGTGGGAGACCCAGGGTCCCTTTCCAGTAGCCACAGGGATATTGTGATTCCTGTCAATGTTCAAGAGGAGTCAGGCATCATCAGCTTTTGATGCAGTGAACTCTGCATGCCGCTTGAGGTGTCAAAGTCATGTGAGGCATTACGTTGAAAGGAGTCGGGGAACTAGGCCTTTCTCTAGGGACTCCACAGGGGATTCAGACATCCCTTCACCTTGTGAGATGAAAGAGGAGCCTGTATTGAAGCTACTGCAAGGAAACCCGGCCTCCTTTCGAGTCAGGGCTTCTCAGTGTATATTCCAATTGAGGCAGCAAACTCATGGTCACACCCTCACACCTACTGCTGAGAGAATTCTTCTCTTGAGGGGCTTGTGGAAAGTAGGCATCCTTCTTAAGTCTAAGCCAGGCAATCAGCCCTCATCTCCAGGCAATTTGGGGTCCATGGATTATTCCTCGAGTGGCTCTATGAACTTGGTATTCCTCTAGGCTTGGCACGTTTTTCTCGGGGAACCTCTGGAGTTGCCTAAAGAAAGTCAAGCCACTTTCGTGTTTGATGTGGAAGGCGGGATGGCTGTGCAGTTAATGCAGGGGCATCGTGCGTCATCTCGAATTAATTTGGGATACATGGAGCTACTTCACGATGCTGGTGTGACCTCAGGGTCCCTCTCTACTTGTGACAGTTTTCTTGCAAACTGTCTTGAGGTCCATCAAGCAAGTCGAGGCTCCTTACATGTTTCATGGGGCTCACGGGATTGCTCTGCATGCAGTGCAGGAGAATCTTGCCTCATCTCGCTTTGAGGAGGATGTCTCATGGCTTTTCTCGAGTTGCGGTGCAGACCTGGGTTATATTCTCGAGATACGCAGCGATGGCACTTCAAGACTCGTGTTTGTCCAGCGACATCAGGACTCCTGTCGAGTTACGAGGGACACTTCTGGAATCTCTTCGAGGCTTGGCAGAGCCAAAGGGACGCTTCTCGAGGTGAGGCGGGAGGCAAAGTGTCCCTTTCCAGTATCCTCAGGGATTTTGGCATTCCTGTCTATGTTCAAGAGGAGTCAGGCATCGTCACCTTTTGAAGCAGTGAACTCTGCATGCCGCTCGAGGTGTCAAATGCATGTGAGGCATTCTGTTGAAAGGAGTCGGTGACCTAGGTTTTTTCTACGGACTCCACTGGGGATTCAGACATACCTTAACCTTGTGAAATTAATGAGGAACCTGTATTCAAGCCACTGCAAGGAAACCCGGCCTCCTTTCGAGTCAGGGCTTCTCGGCGTATATTCTACTTGAGGCATTATTGTTAGGGTCCGTCCCTCACACCTACTCCTGAGAGAAGCCTTCACTTGAGGGGCTTGTGGAAATGTGGCATACGTCTTGAGTCTAATCCAGGCAGTCCGCTCTCATTTCCAGGCAATTTGGGTTCCAAGGAGCAGTCCTCGAGTTGCTCTCCTGAACTTGGTGTTCCTCTAGGCTGATCAAGTTGTTCTCGGGGAACCTCTGGAGTTGTTTAAAGGAAGTCAAGCCACTGGTCGTGTGTGCTGGGGAACTGGCGATGCGTCTGGAGTCAAGGCAGGGGAATCGGGCCTCATCTCGAGTTGATTTGGTGTACATGGAACTACTTCGTGATGCTTGTGTGACTTCAGGGTCCCTCTCTACTTGTGAAAGTGTTCTTGGGGATTGTCTCGAGATCCATCAAGGAAGTCGAGACTCCTTATATGTTTCATTGAAATCACGGGATTGCTCTGCATGCATTGCAGGGGAATCGGGCCTCATCTCACTTTAAGCAGGAAGTCTCATGGTTTTTCTCGAATTGCGGCTGGGACCTGTGTTATATACTCGAGCTACGGCGGTGATGGCCCTTCAAAACTGGTGTTTGTCCAGCGACGTCTGGACTCCTCTTTAGGTACGAGGGAAACCTCAGGACTGTCTTTGTGGCTTGGCAGGGACAAAGGGACACTTCTCGAAGTGAGGTGGAAGGCCCAGGGTCCCTTCCAGTAGCGACAGTGATATTGGGATTCCTGTCAATGTTCAAGAGGAGTCAGGCATTGTCAGCTTTTGATGCAGTGAACTCTGCGTGCCGCTCAAGGTATCAAAGTCATGTGAGGCATTTCGTTGAAAGGAGTCGGTGACCTAGGCCTTTCTCTAGGGACTCCACAGGGGATTCAGTCATCCCTTCACCTTGTGAGATGAAAGAGGAGCCTGTATTCAAGCCACTGCAAGGAAACCCGGCCTCCATGCGAGTCAGGGCTTCTCAGTGTATATTTCAATTGAGGCAGCAACCACAGTGTCCCTCCCTCACACCTACTGCTGAGAGAAGCCTTCTCCTGAGGGGCTTGTGGAAAGTAGGAATCCTTCTTGAGTCTAAGCCAGGCAATCAGCTCTCATCTCCAGGCAATTTGTGGTCCACGGAGCATTCCTCGAGAGGATCTATGAACTTGGTATTCGTCTAGGTTGGCACGTTTTTCTCGGGGAACCTCTGGAGTTGCCTAAAGGAAGTCAAGCCACTTTCGTGTTTGATGTGGAACGCGGGATGGCTCTGCATTTAAGGCAGGGGAATCGGGCTTCATCTCGAGTTGATTTGGGGTACATGGAGCTCCTTGGCAATGCTGGTGTGACCTCAGGGTCCCTCTGTACTTCTGACAGTGTTCTTGCGGATTGTCTCAAGATCCATCAAGCAAGTCGAGGTTCCTTACCTGTTACATGGGGATCACAGTATTGCTCTGCATGCAGTGCAGGAGAATCGTGCCTCATGTCGCTTTGAGGGGGAAGTCTCATGGTTTTTCTCGAGTTGCGGTGCAGACCTGGGTTTTATTATCGAGATACGGCAGGGATGGCACTTCTAGACTCGTGTTTGTCCAGCGACATCAGGACTCCTGTCGAGATACGAGGCACACCTCCGTAATCTCTTCGAGGCTAGGCAGGGCCAAAGGGATGCTTCTCGAGGTGAGGCGGGAGGCAACGTGTCCCTTTCCAGTAGCCTCAGGGATATTGGCATTCCTGTCAATGATCAAGAGGAGTCAGGCATCGTCACCTTTTGAAGCAGTGAACTCTGCGTGCCGCTCGAGGTGTCAAATGCATGTGAGGCATTCCGTTGAAAGGAGTCGGTGACCTAGGGCTTTTTCTAGGGACTCCACTGGGGATTCAGACAAACGTTCACTTTATGAAATGAACGAGGAACCTGTATTCAAGCCACTGCAATGAAACCCGGCCTCCTTTCGAGTCAGGGCTTCTCGGCGTATATTCCACTTGAGGCATTAAACTCAGGGTCCGTCCCTCACACCTACTGCTGAGAGAAGCCTACACTTGAGGGGCTTGTGGAAAGTTTGCATACGTCTTGTGTCCAATCCAGGCAATCTGCTCTCATCTCCAGGCAATTTGGGTTCCAAGGAGCAGTCCTCGAGTTGCCCTCCTGAACTTGGTGCTCCTCTAGGCTTGGCAAGTTTTTCTCGGGGAACCTCTGGAGTTGTTTAAAGGAAGTAAAGCCACTGGTCGTGTGTGCTGGGGAACTGGGGATGACTCTGGAGTCAAGGGAGGGGAATCGGGCCTCATCGCGAGTTGATTTGGTGTACATGGAACTACTTCGAGATGCTTGTGTGACTTCGGGGTCCATCTCTATTTGTGAAAGTGTACTTGGGGATTTTCTCGAGATCCATCAAGGAAGTCGAGGCTCCTTATATGTTTAATGGAGATCACGGGATTGCTCTGCATGCATTGCAGGGGAATCGGGCCTCATCTCACTTTGAGCGGGAAGTCTCATGGTTTTTCTCGAATTGCGGCTGGGACCTGTGTTATATACTCGAGTTACGGCGGGAATGGCCCTTCAACACTCGTGTTTGTCCAGCGATGTCTGGACTCCTCTTTAGTTATGAGGGAAACCTCAGGACTCTCTTTGAGGCTTGGCAGGGGCAAAGGGAAAATTCTCGAAGTGAGGTGGGAGGCTCAGGGTCCCTTCCAGTAGCGACAGTGATATCGGGATTCCTGTCAATGTTCAAGAGGAGTCAGGCATCGTCACCTTTTGATGCAGTGAACTCTGCGTGCCGCTCGGGGTATCAAAGTCATGTGAGGCATTTCGTTGAAAGGAGTCAGGGACCTAGGCCTTTCTCTAGGGACTCCACAGGGGATTCCGTCATCCCTTCACCTTGTGAGATGAAAGAGGAGCCTGTATTCAAGCCACTGCATGGAAACCCAGCCTCCTTTCGAGTCAGGGCTTCTCAGTGTATATTCCAATGAGGCAGCAAACACAGGGTCCCTCCCTCACACCTACTGCTGAGAGAAGCCTTCTCTTGAGGGGCTTGTGAAAAGTAGGCATCCTTCTTGAGTCTAAGCCAGGCAATCAGCCCTCATCTCCAGGCAATTTGAGGTGTACGGACCATTCCTCGAGTGGCTCTATGAACTTGGTATTCCTCTAGGCTTGGCACGTTTTTCTATGGGAACCTCTGGTGTTCCCTAAAGGAAGTGAAGCCACTGTCGTATTTGATGTGGAAGGCGGGATGGCAGTGCAGTCAAGGCAGGGGAATCACGCGTCATCTTGAGTTAATTTGGGGTACATGGATCTACTTCGCGATGCTGGTGTGACCTCAGGGTCCCACTCTACTTGTGACAGTTTTCTTGCAGACTGTCTTGAGATCCATCAAGCAAGTCGAGGCTCCTTACATGTTTCATGGGGCTCACGGAATTGCTCTGCATGCAGTGCAGGGGAATTGGGGCTCATTTCGCTTTGAGGGGGAAGTCTCATGGTTTTTCTCGAGTTGAGGCAGGGACCTGGGTTATATTCTCGAGTTACGGCATGTATGGCCCTTCAAAACTTTTGTTTATCCAGGGATGTCAGGACTCCTGTCGAATTGCGAGGGACACCTCAGGGATATTTTCTAGGCTTGGCAGGGCCAAAGGGATGCTTCTCGAGGTGAGGCGGGAGACCCATGTTCCTTTTCCATTAGCTCAGGGATATGGGAATTCCTGTCAATGTTCAAGAGGAGTCAGGCATCGTCAGCTTTTGAAGCAGTGAACTCTGCGTGACGCTCGAGATGTCAAAGGAATGTGAGGCATTACGTCGAAAGGAGTTGGGGACCAAGGGCTTTATTTAGGGACTCCACAGGGGATTCAGACATCCCTTCTCCTTGTGAGACGAAAGAGGAGCCTGTATTCAAGCCACTGAAAGGAAACCCGGCCTCCTTTCGTGTCAGGGCTTCTCAGTGTATATTCCAAATGAGGAAGCAAACACAGAGTCCCTCCCTCACACCTACTGCTGAGAGAAGCCTTCTCTTGAGGGGCTTGTGGAAAGTAGGCATCCTTCTTGAGTCTAAGCCAGGCAATCAGTTCTCATTTCCAGGCCATTTGGGGTCCACGGAGCATTCCTCTAGTGCCTCTATGAACTTTGTATTTCTATAGACTTGGCACGTTTTTCTCGGGGAACATCTAGAGTTACCTATATGAAATCAAGCTACTCTCGTGTTTGATGGTGAATGAGGGATGGCTCTGGAGTCAAGGCGTGGGAATCGGGCCTTATCTCGAGTTGATTTGGGGTACATGCTGTTCCTTCTCGATGCTGGTGTGACCTCAGGGTCCCTCTGTGCTTGTTATAGTGTTCTTGCTGATTGTCTCGAGATCCATCAAGCAAGTCGAGTCTCCTTACATGTTTCATGGGGATCACGGGATTGCTCTGCATGCATTGCAGGGGTATCGTGCCTCATCTCGCTTTGAGGGGGAAGCCTCATGGTTTTTCTCGAGTTGCGGTGCGCACCTGGGGTATATTCTCGAGTTACGGCGGGGATGGCCCTTCAACACTCGTGTATGTCCAGCGACGTCTGGACTCCTCTTTAGATACGAGGGAAACCTCAGGACTCTCTTTGAGGCTTGGCAGGGGCAAAGGGACAATTCTCGAAGTGAGGTGGGAGGCCCAGTGTCCCTTCCAGTAGCGACAGTGATATTGGGATTCCTGTCAATGTTCAAGAGGAGTCAGGCATCGTCAGCTTTTGATGCAGTGAACTCTGCGTGCCGCTCGGGGTGTCAAAGTCATGTGAGGCATTTCGTTGAAAGAAGTCAGGGACCTAGGCCTTTCTCTAGGGACTCCACAGGGGATTCAGTCAACCCTTCACCTTGTGAGATGAAACAGGAGCCTGTATTCAAGCCACTGCATGGAAACCCAGCCTCCTTTCGAGTCAGGGCTTCTCAGTGTATATTCCAATTGAGGCAGCAAACACAGGGTCCCTCCCTCACACCTACTGCTGAGAGAAGCCTTCTCTTGAGGGGCTTGTGAAAAGTAGGCATCCTTCTTGAGTCTAAGCCAGGCAATCAGCCCTCATCTCCAGGCAATTTGGGGTGCACGGAGCATTCCTCGAGTGGCTCTATGTACTTGGTATTCCTCTAGGCTTGGCACGTTTTTATAGGGGATCCTCTGGTGTTCCCTAAAGGAAGTCAAGCCACTGTCGTATTTGATATGGAAGGCGGGATGGCTGTGCAGTCAAGGCAGGGGAATCGCGCGTCATCTTGAGTTAATTTGGGGTACATGGAGCTACTTCGCGATGCTGGTGTGACCTCAGGGTCCCACTCTACTTGTGACAGTTTTCTTGCAGACTGTCTTGAGATCCATCAAGCAAGTCGAGGCTCCTTACATGTTTCATGGGGCTCACGGAACTGCTCTGCATGCAGTGCAGGGGAATTGGGGCTCATTTCGCTTTGAGGGGGAAGTCTCATGGTTTTTCTCGAGTTGAGGCCGGGACCTGGGTTATATTCTCGAGTTACGGCATGAAAGGCCCTTCAAAACTCTTGTTTATCCAGGGATGTCAGGACTCCTGTCCACTTGCGAGGGACACCGCAGGAATATCTTCGAGGCTTGCCAGGGCCAAAAGGATGCTTCTCGAGGTGATGCGGGAGAGCCATGGTCCTTTTCCTTTAGCTCAGGGATATGGGCATTCCTGTGAATGTTCAAGAGGAGTCAGGCATCATCACCTTTTGAGCAGTGAACTCTGCGTGACGCTCGAGGTGTCAAAGAAATGTGAGGCATTACGTCAAAAGGAGTCGGGGACGAAGGGCTTTCTTTAGGGACTCCACAGGGGATTCAGACATCCCTTCTCCTTCTGAGATGATAAAGGAGCCTGTATTCAATTCACTGTAAGGAAACCCAGCCTCCATCCGAATCAGGACTTTTCGGTGTATATTCCACTTAAGGCAACAAACTCAGGGTCCCTCCCTCACACCTTTTGCTGAGAGAAGCCTTCTCTTGAGGGGCTTGTGGAAAGTAGGCATCCTTCTTGAGTCTAAGCCAGGCAATTAGTTCTCATCTCCAGGCAATTTGGGGTCCACGAAGCATTCCTCTAGTGCCTCTATGAAGTTGGTATTTCTATAGACTTGGCACGTTTTTCTCGGGGAACCTCTGGAGTTAACTATATGAAGTCAGGCTACTGTCGTGTTTGATGGGGAACGGGGGGGGGCGGGGGATGTCTCTGGAGTCAAGGCATGGGAATCGGAACTCATCTCGAGTTGATTTTGGGTACATGCTGTTCCTTCTCGATGCTGGTGTGACCTCAGGGTCCCTCTGTGCTTGTTATAGTGTTCTTGCAGATTGTCTCTAGATCCATCAAGCAAGTCGAGTCTCCTTACATGTTTCATGGGGATCACGGGATTGCTCTGCATGCATTGCAGGGGAATCGTGCCTCATCTCGCTTTGAGGGGGAAGCCTCATGGTTTTTCTCGAGTTGCGGTGCGGACCTGGGGTATATTCTCGAGTTACCGCGGGCATGGCCTTTCAAATCTCGTGTTTGTCCAGCGACGTCAGGACTCCTGTCGAGTTACGACGGACAAATCAGGAATCTCTTCGAGGCTTGGCAGGGTCAAAGGGACGCTTCTCGAGGTGAGCCTGGAGACCCAGTGTACGTTTCCAGTAGACACAGGAATATTGGGATTCCTCTCAATGTTCAAAAGGAGTCAGGCATCGTCACCTTTTGAAGCAGTGAACTCTACATGCCGCTCGAGGTGTCAAAGTCATGTGAGGCATTCCGTCGAAAGGATTCGTGGACTTAGGCCTTTCTCTAGGGACTCCACTGGGGATTCAGACATCCCTTCACCTTGTGAGATGAAAAATGAACCTGTATTCAAGCCACTGCAGTGAAACCCGTCCGCCTTTGAGTCAGGGCTTCTCGGCGTATATTCCACTTGAGGCATTAAACTCAGGGTCCGTCCCTCACACCTACTGCTGAGAGAAGCCTACACTTGAGGGGCTTGTGGAAAGTTGGCATACGTCTTGGATCCAATCCAGGCAATCTGCTCTAAACTCCAGGCAATTTGGGTTCCAAGGAGCAGTCCTCGAGTTGCTCTCCTGAACTTGGTGTTCCTCTAGGCTTGACAAGTTGTTCTCGGGGAACCTCTGGAGTTGTTTAAAGGAAGTAAAGCAACTGGTCGTGTGTGCTGGAGAACTGGGGATGCCTCTGGCGTCAAGGCAGGGGAATCAAGCCTCATCTCGAGTTGATTTGGTGTACATGGAACTACTTCGTGATGCTTGTGTGACTTCAGGGTCCCTCTCTACTTGTGAAAGTGTACTTGGGGATTTTCTCGAGATTCATCGAGCAAGTCGAGGCTCCTTACATGTTTCATGGGGCTCATGGAATTGCTCTGCATGCACTGCAGGGGAATTGGGGCTCATTTCGCTTTGAGGGGGAAGTCTCATGTTTTTTCTCGAGTTGAGGCAGGGAACTGGGTTATATTCTAGAGTTACGGCATGGAAGGCCCTTCAAAACTCTTGTTTATCCAGGGATGTCAGGACTCCTGTCGAGTTGCGAGGGACACCTCAGGGATATTTTCGAGGCTTGGCAGGTCCAAAGGGATGCTTCTCGATGTGAGGCGGGAGACCCATGTTCCTTTTCCATTAGCTCAGGGATATGGGGATTCCTGTCAATGTTCAAGAGGAGTCAGGCATCGTCACCTTTTGAAGCAGTGAACTCTGCGTGACGCTCGAGGTGTCAAAGGAATGTGAGGCATTACGTCGAAAGGAGTCGGGGACGAAGGGCTTTCTTTAGGGATTCACAGGGAATTCAGACATCCCTTCTCTTTGTGAGATGAAAGAGGAGCCTGTATTCAAGCCATTGAAAGGAAACCCGGCCTCCTTTCGTGTCAGGGCTTCTCAGTGTATATTCCAAATGAGGCAGCAAACACAGGGTCCCTCCCTCACACCTACTGCTGAGAGAAGCCTTCTCTTGAGGGGCTTGTGAAAAGTAGGCATCCTTCTTGAGTCTAAGCCAGACAATCAGTTCTCATCTCCAGGCAATTTGGGGTCCACGGAGCATTCCTCTTGTGCCTCTATGAACTTTGTATTTCTATAGACTTGGCACGTTTTTCTCGGGGAACATCTGGAGTTACCTATATGAAGTCAAGCTCCTGTCGTGTTTGATGGGGAACGGGGGATGTCTCTGGAGTCAAGGCAGGGGAATCGGAACTCATCTCGAGTTGATTTTGGGTACATGCTGTTCCTTCTCGATGCTGGTGTGACCTCAGGGTCCCTCTGTGCTTGTTATAGTGTTCTTGCAGATTGTCTCGAGATCCATCAAGCAAGTCGAGTCTCCTTACATGTTTCATGGGGATCACGGGATTGCTCTGCATGCATTGCAGGGGAATCGTGCCTCATCTTGCTTTGAGGTGGAAGCCTCATGGTTTTTCTCGAGTTCTGGTGCGGACCTGGGGTATATTCTCGAGTTACGGCGGAGATGGCCTTTCAAATCTCGTGTTTGTCCAGCGACGTCAGGACTCCTGTCGAGTTACGACGGACACCTCAGGAATCTCTTCGAGGCTTGGCAGGGTCAAAGGGACGCTTCTCGAGGTGAGCCTGGAGACCCAGTGTACCTTTCCAGTAGCCACAGGAATATTGGGATTCCTTTCAATGTTCAACAGGAGTCAGGCAACGTCACTTTTTGAAGCAGTGAACTCTACATGCCGCTCGAGGTGTCAAATTCATGTGAGGCATTCCGTCGAAAGGAGTCGTGGACTTAGGCCTTTCTCTAGGGACTCCACTGGGGATTCAGACATCCCTTCACCTTGTGAGATGAAAAATGAGCCTGTATTCAAGCCACTGCAAGGAAGCCCGGCCTCCTTTCGAGTCAGGGCTTCTCGATGTATATTCCACTTGAGGCAGAAATCTCAGGGTTCCATCCTCACACCTACTGATGAGAGAAGCCTCCCCTTGTGGGGCTTGTGGAATGTTGGCATACGTCTTGAGTCTAAGCCAGGCAATCAGCTCTCAACTCCAGGCAAATTGCGGTCCACGGAGCATTCCTCGAGTTGCTCTGCTGAACTTTGTATTCCTCTAGGCTTGGCAGGTTGTACTCGGGGAACCTCTAGAGTTGCCTAAAGAAAGTCAATCCAGAGGTCGTGTTTGCTGTGGATCGGGGTATGGCTCGGGAGTCAAGTCAAGGGAATCGGGCCTCATCTCGAGTTTTTTTGGGGTAGATGGAGCTCCTTCCTGATGCTGCTGTGACCTCAGGTTCCCTCAGTGCTTGTGACAGTGTTCTTGCGGATTGTCTCAAGATCCATCAAGCAAGTCGAGTCTCCTTACATGTTTCATGGGGATCACGGGATTGCTCTGCATGCATTGCAGGGGAATCGTGCCTCATCTCGCTTTGAGGGGGAAGCCTCATGGTTTTTCTCGAGTTGCGGTGCGGAACTGGGGTATATTCTCGAGTTACCGCGGGGATGGCCTTTCAAATCTCGTGTTTGTCCAGCGACGTCAGGACTCCTGTCGAGTTACGACGGACACCTCAGAAATCTCTTCGAGGCTTGGCAGGGTCAAAGTGACGCTTCTCGAGG